>JAQGAH010000531.1:0-34071 GCA_034696885.1 Lepidocyrtus paradoxus | reverse complement strand
TTAATCTCGTTATTATGTACTTCTTATACGTAATTACCTGTTAACCCGTTGACATACCGAATAACTGAACGCTCCTATTATATGGGCTTTTCTCCTTATTTCCATTCTATTCCAGCGTTCATTATATGTAAAAGTCATGAAAAGTGGAATGTGTTTTGCCTCATTTTTTTTATTCTTCTCGTTTTCAACAATTCGCAATAAACTAATTTCACAATATGTAATTAGCCAAGTATAAAAATGATTAGATTCATGATATAATTAATTTTATATGAATTTAGTATTTCTACACAGCTCAATGTAAAATCTAGGCTAGATAATAGGAAGCCCTGATTATGAAAGCTTTATTAGCGCTAAACTAACTTCCAAGAAATGGTATCAATCAATCTTTATTAATTTTTGACTTGGCACTGTTAAACCAGCAAGGTTATAAGTACTTTAGTATTTCTCAGCCATATTTTTTCAACATTTGTCTCTAACAAAAAAAATGTTTATTACATATTTGTCATCATATTCTCGTAACATTTGACGAGAAACAGCACATCTTTAAAAGAAATTCTTAGAAAAAATTAGCATGCTTAGGTACTTCGCATAGAAGAAGAGAAGGACTAGAATGGAACTAACGCATGTGCTATTAATACTGAATGGCCGTCTTTCCTAAAGAGAAAACATAAACGGTAATTCCTTTTTATTTGGTACATATCTGGTTGGATCTAGTAAAATTTAAGCAGCAACTCTAATCCCAAATTCCAAAAACTTCATTTTAGATTTTTATGATTCTGTTAGGTTCTGTTAGTGACGACAATGCCACAGAGAATTATGGCTAAACTCAATGAAAGCTGAATAACAATCAGCCGCTGACTAATTTAAAAGGAGCAATTCCATAAAAAACTTACTAAATAAATTTAGCCTTGCATGTCATTGTACTGTACAGATCATTCAAATTCCAAATAAGTTTGTTCAAAATAACTAACAATCCCAGTCGGTATAGCACAGTGGGTTACTGACACCGGTACCACACCTACAAGCTAAGCTAGCCGCTATTTTTGGCCCAACAATGGAAATGCAAATGATGCGATTGATATGATAAGAACAATGCAATAACTATTGCCATATAACAAAGTTAATAATTTAACACCCTCATCTTTACTTTCTTTTACCTAATCTGCATAATACTGTTGTATTTGTACTAATCTTGGTGTGGTATCGGTATATCAGTATCAGGCAGATGAGATACTAAACTATCCAAGCTTAACTACCGATAAGAGCAGTACTAAATACTAATTCTACGAAACGCATTTCAAGTCTAATAGTATCGACATTTCAATGATTTCGACGGAATCATATCTGTAAAGTGAAAAAAAAGTAAAACAAAAAGCAAAGACCTTGCTGATTCCTGAATTGCTTATGTTATTGAGGCTGATAGTGTAGATATATCATATCGACATACGATTGATGATTGACAGAGTGATTGCGTTCCACGAAAAACGTTTTTCATAATATACACAATGCAAACGAGGACCTCCTCTTTCAATAGAATTTTGCAGTTCAATCAGTCATTCAATTTATAATGAAAAATGGCAGATAGCAACATGCTTCAGATTTTCTCGTACTGATGCCATCAACTTAACTATCAAGATCATTACCAACTATTACAATACACTGACATGCGTAGTCCTATCTATGTATGTATAAATATACCCCAATTACGTGGTCATGGTTTAATGTAACTACCGGACTAGTAAGAATCTTTCGTAGACAACGAAAGGAAAGAACCCAGGCGATTGATTGGCACTAGAAATCGGAACATGATTGGCATAAAGTGGAAATGATTAGGTCGGAAAGGAACTAATGAGTCCTCCAAGAAAGAACTATTGCACCTACTGGAACCATATCTTCTACTAATGCTTTGCTTCATGTTAGCTTTTGATATAAACAAAGCTTTATAATCCTAATTTTAAACCCCTTTCAGGTACCTGCATTGCATCATTGCATGCTGCATATGTTTATTACATCAATTACCTTCACACGGTTATATGAGAACGAAAGTACTACCAAGTAAGTAGTACCTATTACAAACCGACAAATTTCGTTCGGGTACCTTATTTTAACTTAAAATCGTGCATATTTTTTTCTTTTTTTTTTCGCGTGCAATTTGTCTCTCAGATGTATCAACAACGTGGTTGTATCAATTAGGTAAGGAACTTAACTAAAGCTTACCGTCAGCTTCAGCTGAGTTCCAGAGTAAAACCCGAGAGCTTCTCCTCTTCAAAGACAAGGGATTCAAGTTTTTCTTCTCCACAACAATTTGTTAATTGAAAGACATTAGTGGTTGGTCCCGGGTGAACAACTTTTTATTTTCTGCTTGGCTTGCCTTCACTGAATGATAATCTTCGCAACAGAGAGATTCAATTAATTTAATTAGGCAATTCCTGGGCCTGGCGAACTTTTACGATGGCCTGTTCCTCCAAGCATAAATGGGTTTAGAAAATGGCAGACTGGTTGTATAGAACAAACCAGTAAAGTCAACCTTACTTCGTAAGTGCCAGTTTTAACTTTCTACACAATTGCCGGTTTTCGTCCACTTCTCTGTAACGTAAATAAAAAGATAAACAATTCATTATGCAATTTTCAAACAATCTATATCGGTCCTATACATCGTAGGTGGCAATTAGCAGCTACAATGATAAGCGACATCACATCACGTAATCAAAAATTAAAATAAATAGATAATTTACCATTCACCTAGTTGATTCCTCTCAATTTTCCTCGTAAGGTTAAGCAATTTAGATGTCCAACTATGAACTACAAGCAATCCATTCAATATTCATTCAGTTCAGATAACCCCCTCATTCATAAAAAACTGAGGGATATTTTCAGTACACGGTATATCTGGGCGAGTTCCTAGTTGTTACTCTTCTTGGAATTCCAACTCGATTCTCAGGTGTTGACGCCAGCGTGTACCACTCACTCTTATTCCTAAGCAATTGGATAGTGAAAACTGTGTTGTGGCGTTAGTAAGAGCGAAGCTCCTTGTAATTGTAACTCGTAATGGTCGTAATGTTAACTTTAATGAACAATTATGAAATACGCTATATAACCACACTACTCAATCATCCACCAATTCATCATCATCACATCACAAAACTCAGTGAACTTATGAATCATTCCATGTTCCAACTCCCAATGACTGATCAGACTCAGACCAACCAACCTCATGCGTCAGTATCAAGTTCCACGTTTAGCCAACCTTTCCTTCCTCACTCCACTTGGAGAGTTTTTCCCACGTTAGCTAATTGCAATTGCAAGTTAATTACTCTATGTTTTAAACCATTCACTTATATAACTCTTGACACAGGCAAGTCCTAAGGTGTTCCTTAATATTTACAGTTTGCTTTATTAAACTAGGGCTGACAACTGAGAAAACATTCAAACGTCACATCCATTTACACAAGTTTAATTTTTGTACTGAAATGAACGATAAGCGATGTATTACATTCCAAAGCAAAAAATTCGCAGCGCTCCGAGCCAGTGGTGCGCTGAACGCTGCAAAAATCTTTTTAGGTGTGATACTAATTTTTTTAGTTAAAAAAATGGGTCTTCTTGACTGAGCTGAACATTTAGATTTTTTATTTTGGAAATCACTTTTTTGTTGTGAGACGACACAGACAGACACAAGCAGCAGCGGACACACTTATGGCAAGGATTGAATTACATGCAGTCCAATGCTAGTGCATTTATGTTCTCACTTGGGTTAAACAACCGAAAGCTAAAAAACATGAATGTCCTGATCCTCCTGTTTTTCTCTGTACTCGTCTTCCTTTTTTGAGTAAGGATTTGACATCATCACAATATTCACATCATAGAAAAAAAGTGTATACAGAAGGACTATACATATACCGAGTAAAGGAATAGGGACAAAAATATTAGCTTTTGAGAAACAGGTTTATAATGTTGCGTAATCCGTCTGTCTGTCCATCCGTGTGTCTACGGAATCGGGCTTAGCAATTGAGTAATTCTGGTCAGGAATTCATGAAATCTATTAGTTGTTGTAATTGCCAAATAAATACTAAAAAAAATCATTTTTTGCCAAAAACGTTAGCCAAATCGTCCTATTAGAAAGAGATCGGGTTCGATTTGCCATTGAAGTAATGGATAAAATGTAAAGGTGAAGGCACTGAATGTCAGGTAGGACCTCCAGAGATTTTAGATTTTGCCGGGATTTCATAGGTTTTTTTGAAAGAGCAAGTTATCAAAACTTTGTTTCGTGCTCATTCATCACCATCGCATCGCCATAAAAAAGACTTTTAAAACATGCGTAGCTACTAAACATATAAAAAAGTCTTATAGCAAAGCAGAAGCAAATACTTGGGCTTAGCGATTTATTGGAGAGGAGAGAGAACAGTGGAGAATTACAGAAATCTTTTGGGTGCCATGCAAATGTATTACAGACATCGCATAAACCTAAAAACCAAACCTTACATTGAATTGCATATTGGTATATCCTTCTTACCATCATTATGCCCATTACACGAAACTCAAAAGTATAAATTCCGAGAGGACAATAAAAGTGGATGCGGGATATATGGAAAGAATGATGGAAACAGAAAGCCATTTCTTGCATTGTAGTGAGTCATGAATAGAAGACGGAATTCTATGCATTTGGCATTTATGGTTGACAATACGATTTATCTTCACAAATTAATGCAAACAGATATTAAGAGCAATGACAATACTTAAATGCTGTGACACGAACATTGGTTGCAAGCAAAATATACTTTCGCAACATCAATCAAGCTCAAAATATGGCTTAAATCTTATAATTATCTTGCGTCTTTTTCATTGTTTTAAAATTTTGGCATATTTTCATCAGAAAAGGCTACAGAAATTCAAAATTTTGTCAAATTTGCATAAAATTCCGGCTCATAGTCGTATCATGAGTACAAAAAAGTGCCTAGCCTAAATGGTGTTTTATTTCTATGCATGATTATATGGTTGGTAAAGTACTGATTAAAGAACATTTCGTTTTTAGGAATGTTACACGCACCTATAACATATGTTTAATTTTTTTACTTGCGAACTGAAGGATTCTCCCATTTGTTGTAGTCGTAGTCTAGTCATCATCACATCATCATCACTTCCTAACATAATACGTGCGTCACAACAAATAGTATATGCCTTGTAGTAGTGAGCCGAGCATGTTAAAAAATACTTGGAAAAAAGTATCTTTATTTTTTTTGCGTTGAGTTGTTCCTTCTCTCACAGTAACAGACTCATAGATAGGGTGCCGATATCCCCATTTTCACGTGCGCATCAAAGCGCGGAAAGTTTCAGTCAAATCAGTTTTGTGCATTTGCTACTTTCCACAGTTACAGAACAAGTTTTGCATGTGTGTGTTCAACTTGCCGAAAATGAATTTCAGTTTGGTGTAAAGTTAATTAATTGAAACTGGAGAAAACCTATTTATTTAGAGGAGTGTGTTCACGTGACTAGCTCAACATGAATAATATCACTTGCATATTTCGATCGTGTTCCGGAAGTCTTTTCCAAAGACAGCTCCATTGTTTGCCAAAGCACTGGTCCAAAAGGGCTTTCACCGCAGGACAATCGGTTTTTGTGCAGGCTCAGCATCAGCAGGCTTCAAATCCTGTTCAACCAAATGTGACCACCGCTAAATCCGAAGGGAATGTTGACGGCTCAGCGTTCCAGCGTTTGCAGAAGCTACAGTCCAGACAGAAGCTTTTGTTGGAGGAACCGGAAGAGACGGAGCCTCATGTTGTCTACACGGGAGGGCTGACGAGGCAAATGAAAAGTTTGAAATTGTTGTCCTTCAGCACTTCCGCAATGGGACTTGTAATGGTGCCCCTTCTCTATCAGGAAACAAATGTCCCGATGGCGGGGATCGTGGCGGGTGGAGTACTAGCTGGGTTTTTCACATTCGGGACGCCTATCCTCATTCATCTCCTGGCGAAGAAATATGTTACGGAAATTGTATATGACCCTGGCTCAGACACTTATAAGGCAACTACGTTCACATTTTTCTTGCAGAAAAAAGAGGTATGTATGGCTGGAGACCCTGGGCCTCATTTTGCTTTTTCCGGAAGGGGAGGGAGGAGTTGGAGTGGGAGCACATTTTTTAACGATTTTTGTGCATTCTGAAATATGGGTTACATTGTCTTTTTGTTTGTATTTTTTAGATGTCATTTAAAGCTGACGATGTCGTAGTTCCTGAGGTTCCAGGACCGTTTACGACCCTCACAGTGAAAACCAAGGATGAAAAAGTCATACCATATTTTATTGCACCAGAGTCGTTTGTAAAACCAAGTCATTATGGGAAACTGATGGGATATGATAAGCCTATAGATTTTCGTTTAACAATAAATAAGGTGGCGGGGATCTCCGAGAAAAAATCTGGAGGCCTTTCGAGTAGATAATGTTAATGACGTAGTCCAATTATAGTAATACTAGTTAAACAGCGATAAGCGATACATGTGAAAGCAATTCATTATGTTTAAGACGTAATGTTGTCTGTTGTAGAATACTTTTCATTTTCGTCTACGATGTTAAAATACTAGTCTATTTATCCCGTTGATTGAAACTCATTGGTTGTATTTGTTTTCCAAAAATATTTTTATTTAAAAAATACATAAAAATAAAACTGAACCTTTTGAAATAGCTGATAACTTTTTCCCCATTGTGCCTTGTTATTTGTAATATTGACTTAATTGTTTAATCTTTATGTAATTATCATCTATATTTTACAAACAAGCATTTTTTGACAGGTGCCTGTGGCTAAAACGAATATGCTTCGGCTTCTTCATCTATATTAGTGAAACAATAGATCTAGCCTTGTCAATTCTTGGGTTATGCAGACTGTTGGGGTAAATTCGTTTGGAAAATGAGGCCTGGCTAGAGTTCTAATTCTAGACTGAAATTCTGAGGTTATCCTGGACATTACGATTACGTTGGAAGTAAGGGGCTCTTAAATAACAATTACGGCCTATTGTGAGAGTGGCTAAAATAAACAGATTTAACATTATAATTTATTGATCAATGGAATTAATTTTATTTGAATTAACTTTTTTCTTTTTGATTATGTATCATCAATATCAAATTCAAGAATATTGAAAATAATAATCCCCACATTCAAGCTATTGAATTTTTAAATAATTTCCATGTGGGGGGGGGTTTGAAGAGGGTATCCCAATGTCTTGTTTTAAACACCAACATTTTCATTTGCTTTACAATCGAATTAAGTAGATAAATCATAATCAGATGGGCTTCGGGGTTGTTGAGAACGGACCGTTACGTGCGGCAGAAGCTGGAGGTGCTGTTTTCTTTCGATTCTTCAATGTAGAATTCCCATTCACTCCGTTTGCGGCAGAATCCTGATTCTTTCTGGAAGCGGATGAAGCTGTAGATGGTCTGGATTTTGTGGAACTGGTGGAAGTTGGTCCTTTGACTTGGGAAGCGGCTGTACCAAGTCGCGACAGAGGTCTATTCCGGGTTGCATTTGAAGTCGTCTCTCGATTTGGTTGATTTCTCGGTTTGTTTGACTTTGCACCACTGAGCTCGTTTGCATCTTCTTTAGCCGAGCTTCTGACTCTCTCGGGAAGTTTAGGACCGCACAATCCAGCACTTTCAATCGCTTCCATGATCCGCTTCACATCATCTCCAATCCCTTCCTCTTTTTTGTTCCGATTTCCACTCACAATAGGCTTCTCACGCTTCCCAGAGATTGCATCCGCAATAAATGCCGAGACCATCCCTTTCATAATTCGTTTGGCGTCACCCCCACCAATCTCCGCCTCTTTCATGTTCTGATTTTCGCAGATCATCGGCTTCTCACTATTTCCAGTAATCGTTTGATCGGTTTCGGAAGACGTGTAGATTGACTTATCCATATCGTTTGTTTTCGAGGAGGGATGGAACTTGATATTGCTATTTGTATGTGACTACTTAGTGTTTGGTTAATTGCTCAGTTCTGTTATTAGGCAGTGTCCTATAAAAACAATTGCAGTAAAATGTGCCAAAGTACTATATTTATACTCCCATTGATTCAAGTAATGATACAGTAATTTATAGTATGTAATTGAGTAAGAAAAATGGTGACAATAGGCTAAAGCTTTCCGTTTTATTTACTTTCTCTAGTTAGTTTGATAAATACCTTACTTTCCTGCTGCATGAACCTTTTTCTCGCTATGGAAAATATATATACTGTAGGAGTTGTTTCGGTTGCCTCACTTCCGAAATACTCTCATAATGCCAGATAAAGAGCGGTCACTCTTTACTCTGACTTTCCATTTTGTGAACTAGCATTTTTGCATAAAATATTGACAATAAAATCATTGATAATTTAGAATGGAAATGAAACTAATTTTGAAATGCACAATCATAAATACTTTTCCCATCAAACCAACAATAAATTGACATGATCTACATAAGAAATTGTCTGAACATTAAATAACACTGAATTTATTTTTACAAAAAGGCATGATCATAATTAATAATAGACTCGAATTTAAATGGATTGAGTTTGTTCAAACTTCACATTAATAATTGATAATATAGCACAATTCTTGAAATAATCATAATACTAATTTTGCTTGTACTCCGGAGTTATCATTAAATTAATACAATTGTATAATATTAAAAGTAATTAAAATTAGCTAATGCTTATCCTATTGCTTAAAATTAAACTAAAATTACGAAGACATGGGATGCTGAGATTATTATTTGATTCATTCCTTTTATAGAAGGTACTGAATTTTTCATCTAAACTTTGCAAAGATCCCATTCGATTTCATGAGATGTTGCTGAAATTTCAATTTGCAAATTTGCGAAAAACACTGGTATGCATTGAGTTGAATAAAAGCACCACGCTAACTGGTGTGAATCCTACTCAATTATGCATTCAAATCAGTTAAATTTAATAAACCGAAATGATACCCTAAATGTAGTTCGGTTATTCTAAAACCAAATTATTATTTTTCTTTACCTCCTAACTGCATTTGCCATTTTAGATGGATTACACACAACACTACATATTATTACCCAAAACTAATCTATACCGTTGCATGAGCTGGCTGCTGGCTAGTTGGGGTAACTTGAGACAGTCGGTGGAGCGGGTGGTGATATGATGCAGCGATTTCCACCTGGAACTAGCTGACTCAAAACACTAATAATTCCGAACACGAACCGAATTCTTCCTCTTCCTGGATCTTTCCAGGGGGTACAAAGGGGCTGTAATTGAATAGGAGAAATTGTTTTAACACAAATAAAACAATAGCTCAGATCGAGCTCACTTCTCCACCATCACATCATTATAAATTTTCTAAAATAATTTGAGCTTTATGATTTTAAACTCACCCAAGTTATACTTGGCCTAAATGAGATTGGTGGAAATTCCTATTTCTCATCCTTCGTGGAATGGGAGGATGATGCACTAAAAATTTGAGAAGAGAAATGACACGATTATTTCTCTATCTCTCCCCATTCACAATTCATGCCCGTTTTTATAATAAAATAATTGATTTCAAAATTATGTTTCTGCGGATAAATCCGCTTAGTACCTTTTATGCTGTGCAGAGCTGTTTCCAAAAATGTTTTTTTGGCTTGGCTATTTCCAAGCATGAAAAAAACTTATAAAATATCAAAAAAAAACTCTGGAGCAAAATAATAAAATAAAACTGTGACTTCACATTATAAGATCCAGAGCAATACTGAAGCTCTTGGATTTCTTTCAAGTAGGAAAAGGCCAAATTTGTTCAAGAGGCAATCCTCAAATCGAAGGAAGATGCAAGAAAATGGTATTTGCATAATTGCCTTAATTGGTGACATTTTGTGTCATATGCTGCTCTGTCACTTTAATCTTATTTCATGTCAGAAAATGAGATGGGAAAATCAATGTTGAGAAATTATCATTGATTTTTCTCTTTGTGAGAAGTAGTGAATGCTTCTGGACTTTGCAGGTGAAATATTAAACACAACTCGACTCTCTTACAGAGATTAGACCTCTAAACATTGAAAGAAGTGAAAGAAGATATCTGCATAATTTCTTTAATTGGTGACCTTTGAGTTTTATGCTGTTTCGTTACTTGAGCTTCTTGTTTAGACAATTTTAGATGGGAAAATCAATGTTGAGATATTAACATTGCTTTCCTTTCCATCATCACCAATCATTCCATGTTCCATTTAAAAACGGAATCAATGGGAGTGGTGCAGGTGAATGACCACCGATGATGATAGAAATGAAAAAATACTAGCATACATCATCAACATAATATGAATTTTACCTGGAGTGTAACAAAAGGCATTTTTGTTGCACTACAATACATATATATATATATTCATATTTCAGCTTTATGTGCAGTAACGCTTAAGGTTAAGAGGACGCTGTTTCAAAAAAAATTCTTTGTTTGCTGCTGGTACATAATAGTTTTGACAAATTAAATAGGTACAACATACTTAAGTTCAAAGAAGCATCGTCTCGATATAAATTACAATTTATCGATCAATAGAATTCATTTTATTTCGAAATCATTTTTTTTTTGTTTCTGATAAAATATGGATCATGAATACCAAATTCAAGGATATTGAAACAAGAAACCCTGCCTACGTACTAAATCGTCAAATAATTTTCAACGTGCGTGCGTGGGGGTTTGAAGCGGGCACTCTATAGATCCTTATTTTAACCCCAACATTTTCATTGGCTTCACAATCGAATTAAGTATGTAAATCCTAATAATCAGACACACGGGTTGTTACAGATTGAATGAAGACGGAGTGTTTGCATTTATGTATGGATTGCTAAGTCATAAGTATCATCAATCATCATCATGTTTGTAGATAAAGCAATGTGCCAAACTTACTTTGCACTATCACTTATTTCATTTTCATGTGTTTCACCAGTCATCAAGGTCGCAATTCGAGATGCAGATGCAGATTATGTATTATGTAAGTACTCACTTACACCTCAATAGTATGGTTATTTTTTATTCTCATTCATGGTAAATGAGCATGTCATTGTCCATCCACTGTTGCTAATACATTTTATACACTTCATAAATCAGAACCGATCCGTTGTGTACTGTACTGTTTGAAGATTTAGACAATTCAGTTGTATTCCGGCATTTGCACTGTGACCGTGAGTCTGAGTCCAGCTTCGCAATTTCCAAAACCAACGTGGAAAGAAAATAGTTTGCTCATTTGTCAGCATTACGCCAGAGTATATGAAAACTTCTCTACAAAAAAAATGGCGTGTAGTATTGATCTGAGTCTGACCAATCTGGTCCTTCTAGGAGCATTAGTATTTGCAGTGAAGAAATTGATAGCATATTATCAAAAATGGAAAATTACAAAAATGCTGTAAGTAGGGAACGAAAGATTTATGACATCTTTGAAAATAGACCATAGAATCATTATAATTGTCATTAATATTACTAATTTTCTAACATATTTGCAACAGAGAGAAGTGGGATAACACTCCCAGAGATAAAATAATCCTTCATACAACTCCTCGTTGCAAAACATTGCCTTGTATATCACCGTATGGTATGAAACTTGAGACCTTCCTGAGATTATCAAAAGTTCCTTACGAGGTAAAATTCTATTTGAAAAAAAACACGTCCAAAATGTAAAACATGTTAGTGCAATTTTGTCTTTTTCATTTAATTTAGGTGGATACTATCGATACGATAGGACCAAAAGGAAAGCTCCCTTGGATAAGTCATAATGGGACGCATGTCGCAGACTCTCATTTGTGTATCCAATATTTGAATAAGTCAGTTAATATACTTTAAATTGGTAATTAAGTAATTAAAATAAATTACTTATAGAAAATTTATAAATTGTTTTACAGGAAACTTGGAGTAAACTTGAATAGTGGCAAATCTGAGGAGCAATTAGCAGTTGCCCATGCATGTCGGATGATGCTGGAGGAGCATTTTTCATGGTAGTGGGGCAATTAAAACACATCAGTTACTAAAAATCGAAATGTTCATAAATTATGGGTTAATTTTATTTATAAAGGGGAGTGGTTCAATACCGATGGATTGAAAACCTTGGACGAATATCACAGATATGGGATCTTCCAACTAGCCTCAAATTGATGGTTCCCTTTATTGGAAATGATATACAAAAGCGCATGGTATTGAACGGAATTGGAAAACATACACCTACGCAGATCTACCAAATGACTGGAGATGACCTTCGCACAGTGTCCAAATTACTTGGAAATAAAAAATACTTTGGAGGGGAAGAGCCATGTGAGGATGACTGTGCAATATTTGGTAGTCTCTCGCAGCCATTGTGGGCCATGCCTGGATCTTCCTTTGAGGAACTTTTAAACGGTAAAAAACACAGCTTTGGAAGCTTATATAGATTGGGAGAGAGCTTCTTTACATATCTAATGATTTTTTTTAACAACTGATTATTATTTTGCACGAGCTGACTATTTCCATATTGAACTTTCAGATGACCTCATCAACTTGAAACAGTATTGTGAGCGAATGAAAGCGCGCTGCTGGCCAGACTGGGAAAACTGTGTGAGCAAATCCTAAATGTAGCCATTTGGTTGAAAATCCATGTTTAAGTTTTACAAAAATTGTAACATGATTGTAAAATGATCAACTGTAAATTGCAATTCATGATCATATTATCACATTGCCCCTGACGAACGTGTTCCTTATTAAATTATGCAACATGTATGAAAACTGGTTTTTGTAGCATTTTTCTTTGCTAAGTAATCATTTCTCTTTAGAAATACAACTGTCACGCAAGACACGCGAAACAACTGCATAGTGAGTTTATATATGTCTTTCAATTGCATTTCCTAACTAAAGTAAAGTCTTCATTTCCAAATTGGATTTTTTGGGCCCAAACCATAACAAATTCGTCTTCGTAAGGATGTGAGGATTAAGGATCGATGGTATTAGTACCTAAGTGGTAGAAGTAGCTATTAAACTATATTATTATAGTTAGATTAGGAAAGACAAAAACATATGGGCAATGGACCTAGCAAATAAATATAAATAAATGTGATAAATAATTATATAATATGAAATAACTGATTCATGCACTTATCCACGAGCAGTCCAAGAGTAAAGTCGCAAGTACATGTTGTTCCATCATATCGTTCATATAATCAGATACGATTATTTAACCAGTAATCAAGGTCAGAGCTGGATGTATATAGCATGAATGGTATATGGGTACTATAACATTGCTAACACAAATGAGTATTTTTTTATCTTGTGCTTTAAGTGGTCATATTTAATGTACTGTCATTGTTCATTTCAATCAACATTAGTTCTTGCATTCTATTCCATAGCATTCCAGCATTTGCATCGTTACAGTCAGTGAGCTTGTGTAGCTCAGTACGAAAACGCCAGCGTGAGAAAGCATTCTTACTTGCGGTCGCAGCGTTGTTACAGTCAGAGTAAATCAGATTTTCTTGCCAAAATGGCATGTTGCAGTGTTGAGTTAAGCTTAGCAAACCTGGTTTTACTGGGAGCGCTAGTACTTGCAGTGAAGAAGTTGATAGCATTTTTCCAAACATGGAAGACTGAAAAAATGTTGTAAGTATTCTATATCCAACTTCTAAGAGCATTTAAATGTAAAGACTTTTTTAAATGCTTCTAATTATTTATTTGTAACAGGGAGAAATGGGATGGTGCTCCCAGAGACAAAGTTATCCTGCATACTATTTGGCGTTGCAAACAAATGCCGTCAGTTTCTCCATATGCCCTTAAACTTGAGACATACCTGAAAATGGCTAAAATCCCGTATGAGGTAACAAAATGATTCTCTTGAAATTAATGTTATCATGATCAACATTATAGACAGCCAACTTGTTTAAATTTTACCAATGTACATATTAATTTATAATGCCTAGCTGGACACTACAGATATTATGGGACCAAAAGGAAAATTGCCCTGGATAAGCTACAACGGGATACATGTTGCAGACTCTCATTTATGCATCCAATTTTTGAACAAGTAAGTAAAAAGGTTTCACCGGTTATGACGTGCTTAATGTGATCAATTAATGATTGATTTGTTACTTTATTCATTGCTTAACAGGAAATTTGGAATCAACATGGACAATGGCAAATCCGAAGAACAACTAGCAGCTGCAAGAGCATGTAGGATTATGCTGGAGGAGCACTTTTTCTCGTAAGTGGATTCAATATCTAATAAATATATCCATGCAGCATTGTTTCAATTTAAGATAATTAAAAATTAATGGCAAATGATGTACATAAAGGGGAATCATTCAGTACCGAATGATTGAAAACAATGAGAGTTTTGGACAGATAACCACACTCCCAACTGCCTTCAAATTATCAATGCCTCTCTTGGTATGGCGAGCAAAAAACAAACTGAACTCCCTTGGGATCGGGAAACATACACCTACCGAGATACACCAAATGATGGAAGCTGACCTTCACACAGCTTCCAAGTTACTTGGAAATAAAAAGTTCTTTGGAGGAGATGATCTATGCGAGGATGATTGTGCAATTTTTGGTATGGTTGCACAAGCAGTTTGGGGATTGCCTGGCTCTTCATATGAACGACTTGTTAATGGTAAATATATTAAAAAGCTCTTGAAACCTGAAACACAGTTTTCGAGAATTTGCCCATATTACGCATATGTAGAAGTACAATCGTACATTTGTACATATAAATCTATACATGGAGTATATGATGCATATTTGCAGTTTCATTCATATATGACTTGTGATTTTTTTCTGCAGGTGAACTAACCAATTTGAAACAATACTGTGAGAGAATGAAAGAACGTTGCTGGCCAGACTGGGAAAACTGCTTAGAAAAATCTTAAATTGTATATTGAGCTACATTGCATTTGAAGATTGTCGTGTTACAAATTCGCTGGTGTCAAAATTCTTATGTATTGCTATTTCCACATTGAAATGGGAGTAAATAAATTGTCAAATCTATTTAATAAATAAAATGATTACAAATATAATAAGAACTATTTCAAATACATTCACAGAAAAAACTCATCCATTTATTAAGATCTCACGTTGCCCGAGTCGAAAATTTAAAGCGATATCGCAACGCAACCTTTGTAATTTACTGTAAGTTGGTACATTGTGAAGTGGAAAGATAAACAATATTCCATCTACACACGTTAAATATTTATATACCTTAGACAGAGTAACTCATTTTGTACAACCTTCATTTTCATCGCCATAATATGTACCGAACTACCATGAGCCAGCAATCAAAATCAAGGTCAGAGATGCCTGGATTATACTTTGTAACATATAAATAGGTATTAGGATTTTGTTTTCGTGCGGTAATTTCCATTGTCCATCTCCTCTAATATTTCTGATTTTCATAAATATGGGAATAGATTCCAGTGTTCAAAAATCTTCACAGGTTTAGACTTTTTAGTAGCATTCTGACATTTGCAAAGCAGTCACTCAGTGACTGTCACTGTGACCGGCCACATCTTAATGCAAAGAGTGATGTTTGTAAGCGTTAGTAGCATTTTCTCAGTACAATGGCATGTAGTATTGAATTAAGCCTGACAAACCTGGTTTTGCTGGGAGCATTGGTATATGCAGTGAAAAAACTAATTGCATTTTTGGAACAATGGAATACTGAAAAAATGCTGTAAATATATTTACCATATTCATAAATTGAAGTTACATCTTATAATAAAGTTATAATTGTTCCGTTTCCGTTTATTATAAATATGTACAGAGAGAGATGGAGCAACAGCCCCAGAGACAAAGTTATCCTTCATACTCTGAAGCGATGCAAGCTACTGCCTTCTGTATCACCATTCGGTCTAAAACTGGAGACACACCTAAGACTTGCAAAAATCCCTTATGAAGTAGGTACAAGTTTATAGAAATCAGGATAATCAGTGGTGCAAATATAATTAAATACTTTTCTTACATGTAATTTCATAGTTAGACACCAAAGATACAACTAGCTCAAAGGGAAGGCTTCCCTGGATAACTTATAATGGGACACATGTCGCAGATTCTCATTTGTGCATTCAACATTTGAATAAGTACCTATAGATGTTTTTATTATTGTAGCGTTTTTTATCAACAGCTACACCGTTTTTCAATTTTTTTAATTTAATTTTTATTCACAGAAAACTGGGAGTCAATTTAAACAATGGTAAAACCGAGGAACAATTAGCAATTGCTAGGGCATGTAGGATTATGCTGGAGGAGCACTTTTTCTGGTATATGTATACTGCTTCGAATCAAAATAGCAGTCCAACTCGAAATAAAAGAGAATTCGCATTAATTTGTCTGTTTGGATACATGAATCTTTGTGTACATAAAGGGGAATCGTACAGTACCGATGGAATGAAAACGTTGGAACAGTACCTCAGCTATTTAAAGTTCCATTATCCTTCAAATTATTAACTCCCATTTTGCTTTGGCAAGTAAAGAAGCGCATGGCCACGCATGGGATTGGAAAACATACGCCGACAGAAATCTACCAAATGACGGGAGATGACCTTCGCACAGTGTCCAAGTTATTGGGAAATAAAAAATTCTTTGGAGGGGACGAGCCTTGTGAAGATGACTGTGCAATATTTGGCTTTCTAGCACAAAGCGTTTGGGGAATGCCTGGATCTTCCTTTGAGAGACTTGTTGATGGTAAAGAAAGCGTAGTTTCAGATCACTCAAGATGGGAAATGAATTCTTATGAAAACAATTCTATTTACACAGGTGAACTTATCAATTTGAAACAGTACTGTGAGAGAATGAAGGGAAGCTGCTGGCCCGATTGGGAAGATTGTACGGACAAATCTTAAATCAGCTCATTAAACTAAAATTATTTTTATCTCAAATGAATTCCAGCTAAACAAATTAATATGTACGAAGAATAAAAAAAACCCATGTCGTATTATATAATTTCGACACAAAGTTGTACATTCCCTTCCAAAGTTCTCAACTCACCCCTAACCAAACATGCGTTTCTAAATATCAATGTCTCGTTTGATGAATAGTTAATTAGTTCTTCACATATGTAAAAAGTTGATAAACGTAGGAAAAATAGTTAACATGGAAAGGTTTACTATGTATTATGATTATTTGCTCTGTTTTAAAGATACTAGAAGTAACGATTGGGTTCCTGATAAGAAGTAAGTAAAGTGAATACAAAACATGTTTAATTTAGTTTAGTTGGAAAGCGCATTTAAACTCTCGGTATTTGGTGGTAATCATCATGATCATGTAGTATAAAGTAAATCAAATAGAATTCGGATGAGTATTTCTACCACTGAACTTATTGTAACCTTGCCCTAGAATCGGGATTTCTGTCATGCTCCATACGTTCAGTGTTCGCTTATCTACAGCAGTCATTTATAATAGCGATTAATCATCTCTTATTTATTATTTTGTGGTAAATAGCCACTGTCAATGCTAATATTTGACTGGTTCGTAGTACCACATATTTGCTATGCAAAACTTGTTCAGGGTGCCTGCAGTTCCATGACGGCGAGTGAAGCAGTGAAGAAAACGGTTAAAAGTATGGGTGAGTGACAGCTTTTAGGAAAACATAAAATTTTGATTCTTACGTACATATTTGTTTAGCTCATGAATCACTCGATTTTTAGCAGACACTATTTGTTACATGCAACTGAGAAATAACAAAAATCATCCTGCTAAAATTCGATTCATACTTTAAAAATATTTCAAGTTTGTTACGGATCCTGCATGTTGCATCTTATAATGAAAGTGGTCCGTTTACACGTTTTCACTATTCTCAACTTTAAAGATTATTGTAATTTATCGATCAAAGGAATTAATTTTTGTTTGAAACCCTTTTTCGTTTCTGATTAAACATCATCCATATCAAATTCAAGAATATTGAACCAATATAAACTCCGCCTACGTATCCACTTAAATAAACCATAAAATGCGTGCATAGGAGGGATCAAAGCGAGCAGTCTATAATCTTGTTTTCAACTTCAACATTTTCACTGGCTTCACAATCGAATTAAATCTGCAAATCATACTCATAAGGATCCTTACAGTACAGTATTTCCATTATGTGGCCATATCATCATCATGATTCTGGATAAAGCCATGTGGCACACTCATTTCGTTTTCATGAATTATGTTTAGCCAGTCATCAAGGTCGGAATTGGAGATGCACAAGCAGAGTATATCATGTATTACCTACACATCAATAGTAATATAGTCTCATTCACAGTAAATGAGCATGTCATTGTCCATCCACTGGTGGAAGTATATATATTTCATAAATCAGAACTGATGCGTTGTGGTTTAAGTAGTCTGAAGATTCGGACAATTCAGTTGTATTCCGGTGTTTGCACCGTGACATTGAGTCTGAGTTCCAGCGTTACAATTTCCAAGACTAGCGTGGTAAGAAAAGAGCTTGATAGTTTGTCAGCTCAGCATTAACCCAGAGTATTGAAAAACGTCTTTAGAAAAATGTCATGTTGTAGCGTTGAGTTAAGCCTAGCAAACCTGGTTTTGCTGGGAGCGTTGGTATTTGCAGTGAAGAAATTGATAGCGTTCTATCAAAACTGGAAAATAGAGAAAATGCTGTAAGTAAACTATAATGACTTAACAATTGAAGTTTGTTTGCAGTATTAGTGACATGCTTCTAACTTCTTCACAGAGAGAAATGGGATAACTCCCCCAAGGACAAAGTTCTCCTCCATACCACCGCTCGATGCAAAACACTGCCATCTGCATCACCCTTTGCTATTAAACTGGAGAGCTACCTAAGACTGGCTAACGTACCGTATGAGGTAAGTTTAAGAATTCGACTGTTTTTAAACGTCCATTTTCTGTACATAAAATGCCTTTTGTTCTTATAACCTTAAACTTCTGTATTTGACGACAGTTGGAGACTGCAGACGCTATAGGCCCTAAAGGAAAACTTCCTTGGTTGACTTATAACGGAACCCATGTCGCAGACTCACATTTGTGTATCCAATTTTTGAATAAGTTGGTTCAACACGTTTTTTATCAATAATGATAACTTTTTAAAATAGTAACTTGTAAATATGTCGTATTTAATATTTTGTAGAAAACTCGGAATCAATCTGGACAAAGGTAAATCGGAAGAGAATTTGGCAGTAGCAAGGGCCTGCCGAATCGTCCTGGAGGATCACTTTCTATGGTAGTTTGAATGTTTGATATTCTCAAATTCTATCATTTGTATTTATTACTTAAAACTTATGCTTCAAACCTTAAAAATGGATTACGAGCTAATCATCAACGGACTTCTTGTATTTATAGGGGAATTATACAATACCGTTGGGTTGAAAATATTGGAGCAATCTCGCAGATAATTAAATTTCCAACTTTATTTAAACTTTTGATTCCATCCTTTGGGAAGCAATTGAAAGAGAGGATGGTCTCTCAAGGGATTGGAAAGCATACGCCCACAGAGATTTATAAAATGACAGGAGAGGACCTTTATACAGTGTCCAAGTTACTTGGGAATAAAAAGTTCTTTGGAGGAGATGAGCCATGTGAGGATGATTGTGCAATCTTTGGTATGGTTGCACAAGCACTTTGGGGTATGCCTGGATCTGCAATTGAGAAAATTGCTCATGGTAAGGAAAATGTTATTTGGGATGGATGTCTCAATTATTTTCTGCATTTTGAACTTTTGTTCTGATGATGAATGCTATGAATATGTCGTTTCGATGCAGATGAACTCCCCAATTTGAAACCGTATTGTGAGAGAATGATAAAGCTCTGCTGGCCCGACTGGGAAAACTGCATCGACAAGTCGTAAATATATCAGTATGTTCATTCAACAAGGTATATGATTTCGTTGCCAAAATTTGTCTTTGTTTTTAAAGAAAATACTTCTGAAAGTTGTAATTGCAATTTGTTCCTAAACTGTTGATTTAAAATATTTACCGACAATAAAAATAAACACTTGAGACAACATACAGCTAAGAAATCAGTCAATTGCATTAAGAATTTCATAATCCATTTTGATTTTAGCAGGTTGCTCCAGTCTATATTTTATACCACGTATTCATTTGTCATTTCTCGGCTGCAGAAAAATTATGTAGTGCATCAAATGAACCGTAAAATTGTGTACGTATCCGTATTATAACCGGGGTCGGGGTTGGCGTTAGTTAATTTTCGGAAAATGTGTTGGATTTTTATCCCCCTTCACTCTCAGCCTGGACTTTATACCAGACCAAATGCCAAGGACATTAATAGTAAAAGTCGATTTGAAGTGTTATTGTAGAAAAGCTCTTATCATAATTTATTTCAGATAGCAGCAAACGTAAAATGTTCTGGATGTGGGCAATATGACACTGAACGATAGGCATGTGGTTATGTGCCTAGTCATTCATTTGTAACAAAGTATGATTAACCAGCAATCAAGATTGTGGGTGATTGAAATTTCCAAGTCATTGCACATTGGTATTGTCCAATGTCCATCCTTAGGTACTTCAGTAAAATCTCAAATCTGGACCGGTGTGCAGTGCTGTTTAAACATCGGCAGTGAGTGTGTGAGAAAGTTTCGAAGTAAAGCTATCTCCTAACAAAATAAATGGCATGCAGTATTGATTTAAGCCTGGCAAATTTACTTTTGCTGGGAGCACTGGTATTTGCTGTGAAGAAATTGATAGCGTTTTATCAAAATTGGAAATTAGAAAAAATGCTGTAAGTATTCGATTGTTATCTATTATGATTTAATTTTCTGCAACGGAATTCAAAGTTTTAAAAACTGTTGTAAATTATTGTCATTTTATTGCTAATTGTTTCCAAATATTTCACTTAACATGTGTAGAACATGAAAATCAATATGAAATGTAAGAACTAACTTTTTCGCATGAAATTACATAATTATTTGAATTTGTTATCTTTATAAATATTGTTTACAAGGGAGAAATGGGATAATTCCCCTAAGGACAAGGTTATTCTCCATACTCTGAAGCGATGCAAGCCACTGCCTTCTGTAACACCATTTGGTCTAAAAATGGAGACTTACCTAAGACTCGCAAAAATTCCTTTTGAAGTATAATAAACTTACTATTTACAGTAGACTTGAATGTAATCACAATCCCATTATCTTACATTTATTAACCCATTGAACTACTTTATAGTTGGATTTCACAGACCCGAAGGGACCAAAAGGAAAATTGCCCTGGATAACCTATAACGGGACACACGTCGCAGATTCCCACTTATCCATCCAATATTTGAATAAGTTTGTTCATTCTAAATTTATAATCAACAATTTTGAATGGAGACTAACGAGGAAAGTGGTAATTGATAAATACGTAATTAATGTTCTGTAGAAAACTCGGAATCAATCTTGACAAAGGTACATCTGAAGAGAATTTAGCAGGAACAAGGGCCTGTCGAATCGTTCTGGAAGAACACTTTCTATGGTATGAATAATTATGCAATTTTGACAATTCATATTATTCAAAGCTACCTGAAATGTTTTTCTAATTGAAAAGATTCGGTATTTGATAATTTCTCATTGGACATTTAGGGGAGGAATTTACTACAGATTTATTGAAAACTTTGATGCCATGTCACGATTGTTCAAACTTCGTCAAGCCCTTAAATTATTACTGCCAATTATGAAATGGCAAATCAAGAAACGATTGATCTTGCACGGGATTGGAAAACATACGCCAACAGTAATCTATCAAATGACAGAGGCTGACCTCCACACAGTGGCAAAGTTATTGGGAAATAAAAAGTTCTTTGGAGGTGACGAGCCATGTGAGGATGACTGTTCCATATTTGGCTGTCTAGCACAAGCAGTTTGGGGATTGCCTGGCTCTTCCTATGAGAGCCTTGTTCATGGTAAGAAATAAAAAATCTTGAAATTGTGTTTTTAAATAATGCTTCAGAACCCACTACATGTCATTTTTTGTTCAATGAATATTTTCAGGTGAGCTCATCGTCTTGAAACAATACTGCGAAAGAATGAAGGATCGGTGCTGGCCAGATTGGGAAGATTGTATGGACAAATCATAAATCTGTATTTGAAATCGCATATTTATATGGTATTTTATTGTGTTCTATGACGCTTATAAAACTCAAATAAATGATTTGTTCAACTATAAAAATGTCCCAAATGCTTGCTTAATTTTAACCCATGCCATACTGGATGAAGAATGGAGAATTCCAGAATCCAAATACGACTTCTCATAATGCCCCGGCCCAATGGAAATATTTTACCTGGTTGGCTTAAGTTGAGCTTAGGACAATCCGACTGAATAATTCAACACAGTAATAAGCATATAGAGTGGAATGACAGTAAGTACCGGAGAGGCGTTTATTATACTAATTTGTGTACGTTAATAACATCCGATTTTGTAAACAAACAAAATTATCTAATCTGAAAAAAACAATCATTTTACTTACAACACATAATTATCGGATAGAACAGACTGATATAACCATAATGTACGTTTTAATTATGTAGTTTAAAGTTAACAATCAATGTTCGCACTGTCTATAGCCATTTACAGCATTTAGATCGTGAGGATAGGATCAGTAATTATAATGATAGCCGTAGCCGCTATTGTTTAGTTTTTTTTGCAAAAATGTCACACAAGTTAAGATTTTAAAAAAACGTGAAGTTACAGGTGTTAGAAAGTACACACCTGGGATGAAAATGACCATCTATTCTTAACTCTTTCAGCGGTGACAAACAGAATTTCATGTATTTTTTTTCTTTAAAAGTAACGTTAATGCCTTATAAATTATAAACTTAATTCCTGTATATTTATTTATATTATTGACAACTAAAATAATCTACTGTCATCCAAGATCATATCTTAAATGTAAATATTTTTAGTTGGAACAATGTCTGTATAGTAGATCCAAAAAGTAGAATTACGGAAGTTATAGCTACTTCAAGCTGACAATGCTTTCACAAGACAGGTCTTAGCGATTTCTTGATCATTAACCCCTTTCTTTCACGAAATGGCATTTTTTAGGCAGCAGTGTGTGAAATTAATGTAAGAGATGATGATTCAAGCAGCATGCTTTCATATGGCACGGAAATTATCTATTCAATATCTACCCTAGTCGTTCCTTACAGAATATCATTTCATACTTATCCGAGCAGCAGATGCGTCAAAACAATCGCTAATTCTTTTGATGCTCCAGCTCCCCTAACTGTTATCTCCATTGTAGACATACCGCCTAAACTTTTCATACAATACAGCATAGCGTTACATGATATAATAGCTTGATAGCACAATACAACAATATACATACACAGACCGCACACATACCACAAAATGTGGAAGTCCGACTTCCGATTCCATTCTTCCTTCACAAATTATATTATAGAATAAACCATGTTTTCTAGTCGGTATTAGAATATTATATTTTACTGTAAGCCATTAATTTATTTTAGTTAGACATTAAATTAGGTTAATGAAGATTTGTTGAGTCCATAATAAAAACGACGCCAATGAAACACTTTGATATTAAAACTAACAGCAGTTGCAAAACTTCCTTGCAACAAAAATCCATCTTATATCGGCAGACGTCCATATACATTCGAGTACAGTTCGGAAAAACCGTTACATAATGTGTTTACATAATGATCACAAGTTAGAAGTACTACTATGTAATTATTTGCTTATTAGGTATGTAATAATTAGCAAATTAATATCGAGTCTTTTTGACCACATTTACAAATAATTCTATCATGTGAAAATACTGAACAGAATACGAACATCAACGTTCTCTATCAGTGTGTTAGAAACTAGCAAATTGCAAAAGGCTTCTAGAATATAATACAAATCTTGATATACCTAGATACATAGTTAATTGGATTAAGATAATAATGTATCATACAAAACGCAAAAATCAAGCAGCTATAAATGCAATTCTCCGACCATGTATAAGCAAAATAATCTGTTACAAATCTAAAGCAAACCATTACACAATATATATCTCTCTCCAGTTGTAAGTAGGTATATTGCAATTTTTCGTAATGCAAATTTCTCGATAATAGTCGTTCACAGCACCTTTCTTAGAGTAGGATTGTAAAACTGCACCTTCCCTTCCAAATCAACAATTCAAATATTTTGATATTTTTGATGCACTGCAGTGATGTCGATAAGGTAAACATAGGTACTAAGGATTGACTGATTGATTAGCGAATTATTAGATATTACCTAAAGCCTTGTTTAATGTGCTATGTAGAAATATTTTTTTTACAGGAACATTTATGTTGAATATTTTTTTTTATCAATTATGTACATAGTATTAGTATTTACTACTTTAGTTTGGAATATTATCAAGTTTCATTGAATTCACTAAGCCTAAGCGCTACGGAAATTATATTTATAAGCTTGAATTACATTATGTTATACATGATCTGTAAAAGACAATAAAGTATTGACATTTTTACTGCAACGCTAGCACACAGTAAACTCCTCATTTTGCTGGGGTTGGTGACGCAGATGTCCCTTCCTCCTTTTTCCCTTCACCGTCTTTAAGGTCTAGTTTTTCCTTGAATGCTGCTACATAGCCAGAGCCGTCAGACACATCTTTCCGGCCTTCAATACCACGTCCCTTCCCTGTGGAATCGAATCTTTCCTTGTGGGATCCAGTATATTTAGACGTATCAGTGAGACGGTCCACCACATTACTATGAGCTGCTCTTGTAGCAGAAGAAAGTCCAGGCGCTCCGCTATTCGCCAACTTGTCCAGAAGCTCCTGCGGCTCCATTTTCTTCAATTTAGCCAACTCCTCCACATACTTTTTAAAATCTTCAAAGGTTATCTTTTTGGCTGTCCTACAGATTACAGAATAAACTCAAACTTATTTAACTTTCAAAACTCAAATGTTTATCCGAAATGAAAAAAAATGTGAAAGTAGAGGAATCTTACTTGAAAAGTTTCTTGAAGCAAATAGATGTATCAGTAGTAGTGATTTTCTTCCCGTCTATCACCTTTGCTTGTTTCATCCATTTGTCACAATTGGACAAGGTAATGTGCTTCCCATCTTCCTCTTTGTTCCCAAATCTTGCGAATGCTGCAAACTGCTCACGAATCGTCGCAGGTTTCCCATCCCCACTACCTCCTGCAGAGTCTCCCATCTGCAAAAATATAGTTTTATAGAACTTCTTGAAAACTGATACAAAAATGAAATTTTAACCTTTGCAGATCCGGATTGTCTAGCTTCTACCTTAAGTCTTTATATTATATAAACTACAACTACACACTGAATGAAGAGTAAAAAGACCGACCGAATGATTATCAATATCAACAAGAGGGCTGGCAATCTTCAATTGTTTTCTTGAAACAGCCTACAAATATTACCATTTTAATTGACTGTTAAATGCTAACATGGCCTAATAAATCATAATAATAATAACAGTTCATAAAACCCGACTTCAACACTTTTTAACAATTTTGACTGAGGACTAAAAGATAACTTTACACCCGCCCTCTGAAAACTAATGAGATGATATAAACTAACCACTTTCAATTTAGCGTGTCAATTTAAATGCGAAATTTAACATTATGATGATTAATTTTTCCGCATACCAAATGCCTATGCTTATCAACCTCAACCAAGATTAAAACTCAAGCTGTGATAAAAATTAAACTTGAAAAATGTCCATAACAGGAAAATATGCATCATGATTAAACCTAAATTCCTCTCAACAAAGACATGTGCCATGCTGTTCACACAAGACAAGTAAAACAAGCGCAAACACACTCACCATGAAAAAGTTTGTCCACCGAATACTACGTCTATGAAATCGAAATCTCTGTATATAAGCCAGTCTGTCTTTTGTTTCTAATTTCCTTATTTGCTCTATTACTTAAACCTTTTAATTTCCAATTAAGTTTTTCCCTAACAAGGCTTTGAAATTAATTTAGCAAGTCTTTACCATCGTGAGAATGGTCTGTACATAAACAGTACGAGAGTGTACAGGACAGTTCCGTCGAGTACACAAATGATGGGATAAATGCCCGATACTCCCCCACATGGAAGAAAAGTGTTTCTAAAACAATTAAACTTCTTTGGCAAAACTTTCAACTAGATTTTCCTTCTTCTACATGTGGCTGATTATAAGAACAGCATAATAATGCACATATTTGCACAGTCAACAATCGACTCTTGGCCTGGTCTAGCCGTTAGATTCCCTGAAACAATACTGACACCCTATATCTATCTCTACAGCAAACAATGATGACGTGAAAGTCTTTTCGGTAAAGTTCACCAGACATCAATAAGCATTTCTGAGGCCCTGCCCAAATATCACTACAAGGGCTACAATTAATTTAACCAGAGTCCCATACCCACTTATTAAAATCCCGTCTCATCAATCTTAATGGGATACAAAAAACAACCCCAGAAAACATAACATCCTCATTTTTGATAACCTTTATGCAAATGTTATTATCCCTTTGTGAGTTGAACATAAATGAAAATGATCAAAAACTTACGTTTTTTTTAGAGATATATCCTTTGATTGATGTATGAATTTTAGTGGATTTTTTTAATAGAAATTATTATTACTATTACTTTTTGCTGTGGAGTCTGGCAGACAAATAAAACGCTCACTTAATGAATGACTTGTTGTTACATTACACATAACCAGAACGATATTTCCATTCCGCTGGCAAATTACAGATTGGATTGGAGAGACCGTTCCGAACGAGACTGATGGGTTTGTAGTGGCTAAAGGTGGAAACTAGTCATTAAATCATAAGGAAGACGCACCTCTAGGCTTTTTAAATGGATATTTCACAAAACAAACGACCAACAAGCATGCATTACATTGGATGGTGGATTTTTTCTAAAAATTAAAATACCCCACCACCACTCTATCTCTCTATCTGTATGAGTTCCTCTGAGATGATGTAACTACTTATGACATGACGAGCTATATTCATGCCTTATTATTATTTACTGACTGAATTACCAATCTGGCACGGTTCTCTAAATGTGGACTGTGATGGGAAACAATAATAAACTGATAGACTAAGTAAATTGGGATGGATGACGTGACTTCAAAACCTAAATCCAAACAGTACACACATATTCGCACATTGATTGGATTACAACGTGAATTAGTTTGTAGTTGTACAAAGTACGTTGGAGCTGTTGTCTCTGTAGTGCCGATGGTGGTTATTATGTCGGACGGCTTTTGTGTAACCGTCAGCCAATGTCATCAGCGCGTTTTATGTAGATTTATATTTTATGGGAAGAACTCCTCCAAGCATATAAATGTGCTAAGTGTGTTCAAGTACGATAAATATACCTATGCATGACATGACATGCGCTTATGAACATGGCTCATGAGTTAAATGCAGCCGATGGTTTAATTTTTGCTCAAGGTTCTGGGCATGGCAATTTAAACTATTTGGAGAGAGCTCTGCTTATATCATCTCTGCTGAAACATACATGAAGAGCATCAGAGACGAAACAATTGCAGCTTGTTATCACATCACATCAGAGACACGGAAAACAATGATGATGATATGAAATGATTGAAAGTAATATTAAGTAGGTAGAGCAGAATCAACATGGATTTTAAAACCTTTGCTCAACATTCAACCTGCCGGGTCACTCAGACTAATTGCAAGTGTGAAGCAGTAATGGGCTGCTAGTGTTAATTGGTGCTCCAATGAAGTTTCACTTGTTTTTTAGGAGCGCATTATTATGCTCTCTGAAAATGGTGCATTATCATTATAATATGATATGATGTTCTTCTCTGAGCAGTAAAAATGACGTAAGTTTCGGTCTCGTTCGTTTGCAACTTCATGCAAGACAAGACATTCAATATAAATCAAGAGACTAGTCATTGGTACATGCATAGTGCAGTCCCAGTAACAATTAATAATAATTTTGAATAATTATAAAATAATGTTCTCATATGAAAGACTTACACCTACGCATGATTGATGCATTTTCATATTTGACTCGCTTTATGGAATTTACATAAGGAAGGAGTCCCATGGAATATACTAATTATATGTATGGGGAAAGAATGGACCTTGTACGTGAAATTTCAATAATATTAATTATGCCTGTGTATCAGATGACTTTCACATCAGACAGCATATTATCATTATTATCATGTCATGTCATATTAATTAATGACATAGGAAGATGCAAGGAGGGTGGACTTTAATTACCCTTTTTGATAAGCTTACAAAACCAAGTGGAAATTCATTTCGTCATACAATCTTGTAATGACTATACATGGTCAACTACTTTTCAAAATTCGACGGAATATGCAGTCTTGCAAAAGTGCATGCAAATGTAGATTGAGCCCTTGCTCTATCCCAATGGAAAATTCGCAATTGGCAATTTTCAAGCCATTTCCCAATTAATAAGGAAGGATACAGGAATGCGTCTCACTTGAACATAAAATGCTTCCAATAGTCTAAAATGAGCATAAATACTGACAATATTGATCTGGTGAAATCAATAGCTCACAAACTGTATTATCTGTATTTTCTATCTCCTTTTGGTATACCGTTGGTATGTCGTGCCCCACTCATCGTATGTAAAACTATTCAGAAGCTTTACAGACACTCGAACTTGGGAAAATACTAGATATCCCACTTTTGAATTTCAACTACTTAAATATTCAAGGCCACAACTGCAATTACAAGTTTGCATTAATTTTTGTGCTTGCAAGGTTGCAAGTTTCATTCAAGCCGGGTCGAGATGATGTCATTCGTGAATGTTTTGTTATGAGCTGTTTTGTTAGCGTAAATGGATATTCCATTCCATTACAGTAAATCAAACTAAAAAGTAATGAACGTTCCATGTATCGTCTTGTTACTCTTGTTACATGAAAATTGAGACTACATGTTGTAAAAAAACATACAGTTCCTATTCTATCCAGCAACGGAGAAGAATTTGAGCACGTACATCAGATCAGACGTTGATGTGCATTGTACAGGTGCATATTTTAATTGTATTCATTCATCCTAGTTCCCCGCAGCTTTCCTTTCACTTCGTACATGGAATCGAATGAATATTTTTAAAATAGCAATTAACCATCTATCTGCATTTTATCTATATAGCCACTTTCAGCGCTGGTGAATGTCAATTCAACTCATCAGGATTGTCTAACCTTGTTTTACTTTCTAATGAAAACATTACGATAAATCCAAACTTCCCTATGGATAGACAGCCAGTAAGACAGAGACATAATATGGTTGACGCTTTGACAGCATTTTTATTAAGCTGTCGAGCTCACGTCAGTAAAACCAAAGCCAAGAGATAAATCCTCTCTGAACTCAGATTTATTTTCCAGATTACTTCTGAAACGTGCTACTACCACTTCGTAACATTTTGTACCTGTTACTATTCCCATTACCGAATTGAATTTAATAGTCGACTTGAGTTTGATTATATGAGCTTGTTTGATAAAATACTTTCCTGGTAGTGCCAATGTTCCGCCAGTGATAAGAGATGAGTAATCGTACGTGCATGTCTAGTCCTAGCCCAATCATCATTATTGCAAACACAAACAAAGCGGGATAACAGATAACCTGCTTAAGGCTGTCACTTTACTTGGGCTTTCCTTCAATCTCGATAGATCAACCACTTTATTAGAAAGCAAAGCACTTTTTCAAGCCTTCATTTGTCCAAATGGTTGCGGTTGGCGTGATTGTGAGCAAGTAAAATACGGCTTGGCATCCTTATGGAATATACCTACATATTACAATCTAGTGGCTACATATAGCATCAACATTGAATTTTTATGATCCCCTGTCCCCATTAGATTTCTTTCATGACTATATATGACTTCCTTATATGACTGAATGAAAGAACTGCTGCCATCCCTCTGTTCCAGATGAATTCATACTACTTTCTACGGATGAGTCATGCTTGTTTTATTGGGGATGGAGGAAACGCTGATTTGTGGAGGAAATAGAGATCCCTCCTTGAATACAAGTAGGGGCCGTGTGAAAGTAAAGTAAAGTAGGAGAAAGCATGTTTTGGTTATTGCCAAACTATGCACGAAGGAGGGCTGTTACCTTCAGACATGATTCAAACAAGCTAGCCTTCCACTAATAAGTTTTCTTTAAAAAAAATGAAAACTTGTAAGGAGGTCGGTCGGTATGACTCATGAACCCGGGATGAGTCATGTCATCATCAACATCGTATCTGTCCGTATTCAATATTGATTCCGGGCTTGAAAGTTTTAGCCAACCAATCCTGGATCTAAAGCAATGCATAAGTACTTGAAGTACTTTCACCTATTGTAAATTTTTATCTACTTGAACTTTCCAAAATACAGCGATATAAAATGATAACGTCCATTTCGTCATGAAGTCAATCAGTTGAAGGTGCACTTTGCATAAAAGAAAATCAGTCACTTTTTAAATGTCATTTAGATCTAGGCATTCCAACAAAATTCTGTTCCAATGACTTGTTTTTTATAGTGACAATAGCCCCTGTGGGTCTCATTCTAGTCTACTCGAAAGTCAAGGGTTTTTAGAATCAAATCGAAATGTCATCCATGGTTCTGGTGAACATCTTGTTCTTTTGTTTAAAGCTAGCCTAACATTTAACACTAGCAGGTAGCTTCCTTGTGGTGGCATGGTGCATTGTATCTGCTTTTTGTTTTATGCATAATGCAAGACAAGCTCAAGACAAGTTACATTAACATGGCACAATAGGAAAAAATAAATTAGCAACTTGGGTAAGGTTAAGTATCAAAACACCATTTGCGAGGAAAAACTAAGGCAAAAAAAAACGGAAAATATTTTGGTATTCATTGAATTCTTTCATTCCATCCATAAAAGAGAACAGTTTAGAGCCTTTCATGCCCAGCCTTTGCAGTTTCTATCCAAACCTTACCAACAAACGGAAAATGTCAAGTTCTCCTCCTGTACCATTTCAAGAGAAAGGATATAAATATCAATTTGAAATGTAAATGTGCTACATATGGTGTGCTAAAAGGTAGATCGATAGTCACAGAAAGAAACGCTTCGAGCGAGACACAATGGCAGAAAGCAATACTGACTTGACATTATTCACATGAAAAAGGAATTAAGCAATGTTCAAGTGGTTTGCTCTTTCTGTAGAGGAAGCACATGCACCACACAATCCTCTACATTAAAATATAGGTAGCCTTACATCCCCTCAAGAAATGTCACTGCCCGACTTTCTCCTCCAAAGCTTTCTCCAGCCACAACCAAGACAATGTGGAGTGAACAGGTAGACCTTTACTAACATTAAAACCATCACCTTCACCGCCTACCTTTTACCTAGTATTTACCTATGCATTTGAGCATTTGAAATTTTATCCATTACATTGCCTACGGTGGTCAATGTTGAAGCTAAGTTCATTTCGAACTTTATGCTTCAAAATCAAATTATACATTCTAGCATATATTTCACAAACCACATACGAGATATGCCAACAGCCCGCTTAGCGCTACCATTGACTTTATTAAATTATTAAATACCACGCCACAAGCCACATGAATTACATAAAACTAGGTTCCTCCTGTACACCAACAAACCCACTTTCTCCACGTTCTACTTATTTTCTGTGTTTATTATATCGCTACTCTTTAGGCAATTGCAAACCCAGGCAAACTGTTTCCTTTCATATTGCATACTCGATAAACTCGTTTGTTGCTTTTTAAGCCAGGCTTTGCGTGTCGGTCACCCACCGCTGTAGAAACAACGATAACATGAGTGGAACATAAGAGCCATGCCATGGCTATTGTACTGTGGTGGTATGCAAGTTTGCAAAACTACGCAATTATTTGCAAAAAGAAGATAATATATATTATGTATGCTAGTTTACCTTTGTTTTGCTATTGTTTTACTAGCACTAATCTAGAGTATGTTTTTGTTTTTAGACTTAATGGGCGTGTTTATCCCTATTTAACTTCCTTTTTCTAGCAAAACCACCTAAATGCATTCTTGGGAGACGTGCCTATATGGACAAGTTTCGTTCGATATATTTTGGGTAGAAAAATACCTATGAATGTTTCCAACTTAAAACGATATCACTGATTTTGAGCTTGCGTGAGGAGTAATCCTTCTTTGGAAACTGAAAAAAATCTGACCACTTCCACTTACTCTTGTCAAATGCATGTCAAAGTTGTAATGATTAGGATTTAACATGAGATAAGGAAATTGACATGCCTAAGTAAAAAAAAATGCGAATTTGCAATTTGCCTATGCCTATCACTATTTTGGAATTTGAAGATAAAGTTTTGTAAATGCATGTGTCAATAATCACCACTTATGAACTTGCAGTTAACCAAGTATGATAAATACGTTACTGGTAAATAAAAAATTGGTAAATAGTAATTTAAAAAAGTAGATACATACCGTAGTGACACTCCTGCTTGTTCGAGCTCCTGTGGACGACCTCGATCTTGGGGTAGAAGTGTTTGGAGACAAATTATGATTTGAAGTGGTGTTGTGAGGAGCAGATGACACCCCTTTTAAAGCAGAACTTGCAGTTGGTCGATATAAACTTGATGACGGTCGGAGTCTTGGAGTGGATCTACTTCCAGTGGCACTGCTGAGCCCTGTCTCTGTCTCTACGGGTGAAGCGCTGCAGCTATCAGCTCCTCCGTCAGCTTTCGCTTTGCTGTTTTTGTTTTCATTCGGAGTTTTATTGGTGGTAGCAGGGGCGGTGTTAGCTTTAGCAGACGCAACACGGGACGTACTGGTTCGGAGACCGCTCGCGCTCGTGGCAGACTTCGGAGGAAGTGAGACAGGAGAACCGTTACTTGCGCCAGAAGCTGGAGCTGCTTTCTCCTTTGGACTCTTCAATGTGGGAATCCCACTCACTCCGTTTGTAGCAGAATGATGATCCTTTCTAGAAGTGGATGAAGCTGTAGAAGGTCTGGATTTTGTGGGGCTGGTGGAAGTTGGCCCTTTGACTGGGGAAGAGGCTGTACCAGGTCGCGACAGAGATCTGTTCCGGGTTCCATTTGAAGTCGTCTCTCGATTTGATTGATTTCTCGGTAAGTTTGACTTTGTACCGCTGAGCTCGTTTGCATCTTCTTTAGCCGAGCTTCTGCCATGTCCATTCTCGGGAATTTTAGGACGGCCCAATCCAGCACTTTCAATCGCTTCCATGATCTGCTTTACATCATCCCCAATCCCATCCTCTTTTCTGTTTCGATTTCCACTCACAATCGGGGTCTCACGTTTCCCAGAGATCGCATCTCCAATATATATCGATTCCATGTCTTCAATGATTCGTTTGGCGTCACCCGCTCCAATCTCCGGCTCTTTCGTGTTCAGATTTCCGCAGATAATCGGCTTCTCACTGTTTCCAATAATCGCCTCCTCGCTGGTCGAAGAAATGTAGATTGACTTATTCATGTCGTTTGTTTTCGAGAGAACTAAAGAAAAAGAATAAACAGATATTAACATCAATAATTTAGCACATTTCACCAGCAATCAACATCCGACAAAGCAGACAATGAAACTGAAAAACTCTAAAATATTGAGGATCAAATTATGGAGCTAAACATGGTCCTATATTGCACGGTGCCCCCTTGGGCTCACTGGTTACTCAACGAAATCTAATATACCTAACGTAGCCGCCGCCCGCATGCACCTTATCAATCGTAATGATAATGATAATTATAGTAATCAACTCCCTACCCCCTCACCTGTATTTAATACTGCAACCTGCAACACTGCAAAAATGTGCAACGAATTCACTCAATTCTCAACTTCTCAACCCAAATAGAAGACTGCTTCGATAAAAATGATAAGCTACCGTACGTGGTAATACGCGCCCAAAAATATGGTCTAATTTTTTAAAATTAAATTGATGGCATGATCATGAGGAAAGTATGTTATGTTGATATTAGCTACGGATTTCTTACCTGTACTAATACCAGATAATTGAAATTATTAGATTTCAATGCACTAAAGGACCACTTAAATATTTTAATTTGCCGAACTATATTGCTATCAAAAGCCTGTCTTGTGGACAAAAAACGTCTGCTTTTTATGTATTTACCAAACACTAAATTGTTCTGTAAAAAAAACTACCTAAAACTTACATCAAAGATGGAACGCTGAAATATTAATCGAGGAGTTTGTAAAACACTACAATTTT
>JAQGAH010000530.1:0-34087 GCA_034696885.1 Lepidocyrtus paradoxus | reverse complement strand
TTAGGAGCATTTCCGCTAAAATTGACTGACATTTGAGGACAAAAATATGTGAGATCAGTAACTAGAACAACTGTATGCATCTCCATTTATATATACATGAATATATTGACTCATATTTGTAATTTTTTATTATGAATTGTCGTTTGCTATCACATTTTCATTTCTTGCTGCACTGCACAATTAGAGCTATATAGTTTCACACAATTTTTATACCAAGGACTTATGACCACTTCATTTCTCCAAATCATTGACCCCTACAACAGACTTGATCGCTCGTGTGCACATCTGTCTCTCTTTAATTTGTCAAATTACTTATCTTATTAACGTCTATTTAACGTGGGATCATATACGAATCTTACGAAATGAAAATTGTAACATTCCTAACGACAAAATTCAATTAGACTTGTCTACCTTGTAGGTAGCCAACATATTGCCAGTTCAATCCCTAAATCCACTGCATTTACCATATTAAATTACTATACATTTAACTACGCTACATGGGGCTGACACACTTCTCGATCCCTTGTCATATCCCATGATCACATCATTATCATTCTACCCCTCATGTTTACATAGACGTGCGTACGTACCTGCATGAAAGAAATGAAAAAAAAACTCCTTGCTTACAATAAGGAGCTTGAAGTAAGGTTGTATTCAATACAACCCCTTCATATCGAAATTCAAAAATTTAACGTAGTACAACGAGCAGTCATGGTAGTACCACCTTGAACTTGAAGTCGCCGCAACTCTTCCTTTTCCCATGACAAGTTATAACCTTACGCCTTATCTGTTAACTTCACTAACTTCATGTTATGTTACATATTTTAAAAAACGAAGCAGACAAAAAATCCCTTTTCTATAAATGCAACGCACATACCGGTTTTTACTTCATGACAATACAAACTTTTTTTTTCATTTCGCATAATACTCACCCACTTCATTGTACACCAAGTACCTACACAGAATGAAAGGGAAGTTGATGGGATGCGCGATATATAGTTTTTTAACTGCGTGCTGTATGCAATGCACTTCCCCTTTGATATTGTCATGTCATGACACTTTTTTGCATTAGCACAGCTCTTCACTTTTTCTACATATATTAGTTCATCCAAAGCCATTGCACTGTGTACAACGTAATTGTGGAGAAACAACAGGTTTGAAAGGTGACGATGGATTATTTTTAAAAATTTCATATTAGGAAGGGAGCGATAATGAGCTTAAAAATAATTCGTTATAGGAAGACAGGAAAGTAGTTATTTGTGGATGTGGATCCTTTAAAAAGTTTCAAAGTGCTTGTGTGGATTCAGAAATTTTTTGAAATTGTTCCCAGCCTGGCCAGGCTCCATTGAGATGGGGAAAATGACTCCAGGATTTAAGTTTTTGGATGTTGTTGGTGCCACAGTGGTAGTGTTCCTTAGTTGTAGTTTGTTTGGGATTTCAGTGAATTGTGACGAGGCTGATGGGATATCATTCAGAGTCAGAACTTTGGGGATTGTTGGGGTTATCTTTGCATTTAATGAAGGTGAAAACTTGCTAAAAACAAATCTGTAAAATTAATTATTACTCCCCACATTTTAATTTTCTGGATATTCAGAATTAAGCTCCATGCATGTGTCTTGAACGTCAATTTAGGAAGCCATTATGCAACCGCCTACCCTCCCCAAGGATTTCATAGGAGGTTAGGGTCTCCAATGCCGGAACTTGGTCGTCCTGTATCCATGGAGGATGAGGATTCTGACGAGGACGATGAAGAGGGTCCGGAAAGTGGACCTCGGATTGAGCCTCAAATCACCCCACTAAACAGGGATCAATGCCTTGCAAAATTGCTTTGTGGAATGAGTGTCCCAGTGACTGGAGGAAACTCGAAGAAGAATTACTACAGTGAATATGCCAACATCGTTAGCAAATTCTTTGAAGCGTTTCCGTAAGTTAAAAAAATATAATATCCTTAATTTTGATGCATAAGCAGAGTGTCAGATTTCTACATAAAAGTAAAAGTTTTCTTTTGATGATTGATGTCGTCATATTGATGATAAAACTAGAAAGGGAGCTAAATCGTTTTTACTTTCATCCATACGTAATACCTTAAACAGTCATGTCATAAGGCTGTGTACCATGTGTGATCTCTATAACCTATCACGACTTATCTTGATTTCCTGCGGTGGTCTTCGACCCTTCACACTTTAAAATGAGATCTGGTTTTCTGCTCCTTAGTCTTGTATGAAAATCGAAAGTTAAAACGAGAATGTTTGTAACTGAAAACCAAAATTTTTACCAGCTACCAAGAAAGAGACAGTTTGTTTACTTCGCTAAAAAACGATTAGATGCCAAGATATATATGTCAGTTGATAAAGTTGATGAAGCTGATTCCTATTGAAATCTATTGATATAAAAAAATTTGAATACTAAACCAGTCTGGCATACACAATTCGTACACAATAGTGTGCAAAAAAAGTGCGAATAAGCAATGAATTTATTCATTAATATTTTAAATGCCAAGTTTAGGCTTCACGCTAATCGTTTTCGTAGGGGAAAACATATCAGCATTTTTTATTTGAAACTTCTTTGTGGCCTAACAAAGAGCTATTATGTATTGGCGTACATAATTTCCCTTTAAAGTCAGTCAGTAAGTCAGCACATTTACATTAGCAGTCCCAAATTCTAGTAAACCGGTTTCCTGTTTCATTTTTAGTTAGACCGAGCTGTAACCGCCAAATAAAGTAAAGTTGTAGTAGTTCCTCATCATCATATTTCCTCACACTACTTAGTCACCTACACAAGAAAATATGATGATGACGAACTCAACCTTATCTTATACGGTTAAAGGGCTACTTATCAATATCGATGTTGGTAGGTGATGGTCAATAGCATGTCATTAGAACTAGGATATATCATATTTTGATTGTAGGATGATAATAATGGGAAATGAGACTTTACTTAATTTACTTAATGAGAATTCATTGGTTAACTATACACTTTTCTGTGCGTTATAAGAAGATGTCTGTAATCAAGTCAAAAACCAGCCTTTTACTTATGTATGTACAATCATTTTTGGTTTTTACTTAAATGGGACAACTCAAAAACTAGCCTAATACTAAACTAGTACTGCGATGATTATATGAATGATCATCAATTCATCATCGTAGAATAGTAAGTACACAAGTACACAACATAACTAGTTTGCGTTTTAAAACGATAGACCGACCGCATCGTTTAAAGTGCATTAAAGGATTTGGCTCATATATCTATATGCAAGCTTGCTAGATAGATTAGATTCCCTGTATAATATGAATATAATCAAATCAGCATATAAATTGCAAATACTATATTACGGAAACGCTGCTACCGGTTTCAATTTGCAATGTCGTTGACGGGAATGAAAGGTTTTCTCAAAGGTTGCACACAAAGCATACCACACTACCCCACCAACATAAACTGCGCAGGCTACATGTTGCATTATGTGCAATATCGCGGTTTGATTGAAGACTAACCGTAACATATTCATCTATTTTTTTGCATAAATCAAGGCTTGGCTTCGCAAGAGAAAGTGAGATGACTCTCACACTTTTTCAAGAACATTTCAAATGAAAATGAAAGGATGGCTGATGATGATGACTATACATATCGCTGTTAAGATAAAAATGACTACGTATTTAGTTTATGCAAAGAGTGGAGAGTAGGGGTTGGGCCTGATACTCGGAATAGAATTTATGTAGGTAGGTATTAATTAAAATACTTTTGTTTGACGATGCACCAACAATGCTAGAAGGCGAATGCTATTCTAGCCAATCAATGATTTGTTATTGGCAGCCATTTAAAATTTCATTTCTAAAACAATGGAATATGTGAGCAAGCCAAAGCCATAATTATAGGGATTCATGAATGGGATTGCTAATTATTATCATTATTTTTTGCTCGACATTGTTTGCGCATTACGTTCAGTTTATTTTTAACCATTAGCCAGCTCCCAGATGTATCATTAGCCACGAGCGAGCCACGAGTGGACGAGTTGTTTGAAAACAAAGTGGTTTGACTGTCTGAAAGATTTCCGACGGAAATGAATGAAAGTAAAAGGATGAACTTTGTGCTCCCTCCACTTGCACATGAATTATTTTCTTTTAATTTTGTCACAGACTTGATGATGAGCTGCAGAGCAAGGAGAGTATGGAGTCGTATGATGACTACAGTAATGAGGATGATGGCAAACCTATCCGAATGAATAGTAAGAGAAAATCTCATAACTCCTCAAAGGTGGAGGATCCCACATCAAAGCTTCAACTCTTTGAGTTGGCGCTGGTGGATGTAGCGAAACCGGAAGACTTGAGGGCGCAGAACAGGACAAAGAAAGAAACTGTTGAAAAGGTTTCTAGAGGAAATGTATGGCTATTCTTAGAGCTAATTCAGCTAATGACGCAATTTATGTTTGGATTCAAATGAAAAATGAAAGTGAATGAGCTATTTTTCTTTGTTTCTCTGTAGAGAATGGCAAGAGCACGTAAAATTGTGGAAAATCTCGGACAGAAATTGCAAACGGTTCGTCAGTGCCAATCAATCAATGGCTGTCCATTTAGCTTCAAGCAACTTCGTGAAACGCTGAAGAAAAAGGAAGCCCAGCGTGTTTCATCATCCAATATACCATTACCAGGTCCAATATGGCCACCCAACTCCAAACGAAAGGAGCAACCACGACCAGCTTCCTACAAGCCAAAGCCTTATATCAACCCTGAACCAAGACCAAAACCAAACTCTCCTTCTCCAAAACCTTCCTTCTCCGACGACCTATTCCCCCCAGAAAAAGAACCCATTTTCCCTCATCGGGATACAAATAAAGGGGATGACGAGCTAGAGGAGATATTTGGGCCACCCAACGTTTCAAAACGACCTATGGGATTTCATCACGGTGTGGATGAAAATTTTAACTATGAATACAACTCGGAGAAACCTTGGCGCCCTGGATCGTCAGGAGGAAATAGCTATAATCAGCGCCCTTGGCAAGTTAGACCACGACCAAAACCCTTTAATGGACCTGGAAGTAATGGACAGCAGCAGCAACGGCCACCTCCCCGTCCAAGACCACAGAATGGTCCTCCCGGAGCTCCAAAGAGACCAAGACCCCCATCAAGACCACAATCAAGACCACAATCCAGACCAGGACCACCACCTAGGCCAAATCAGCAACAGAATCGTAAAAAACCTGAAGGCTCCCCATTGGCTCCAGTGGTTGTCCAACAATCTCCAAAGAGGCCTGGCCCTCCTGCCCAAGTCACAACAACAAAGAAGCCGAGTCCATTCCCAAAAAGGAAAATTTCCTATTTGAGTTCCCCGTACAAGAAACCCGGTGACAGTGGCGAGGATGATGAAGGTACTGAAGATATCAATAAAGTGGCTCCCGTTGAATTAATTGGGAACTTGGATGCTGGAGAATACGAGCCAACAAAGAAAACAACAACGACAACGACCACTGAACAGCCAGCGTTTACCGAGGCGTCAACATCTGGAAAAAAGAAAGATAAGAATAATGACGACAGCGACGAGTATGACGAGGATGAAGATGATTATTACGATGAAGAAGATGACGATGAGGTTCAAGAGGAGGAGGAGGAAGATGAGGAGGATTACAGCGATGAGGAGGAAGATGAAGAAAAATCAAAGGATAAGGAAAAGAAGAAGAAACGAAAGAAGCAAAAGAACAAGAAAAAGAAAGGCGCAGATAAAAATGATGCCGAAACTGTTGTGAATGAAGAGCCGGTCGCTGTTACCCCAAAAATTAAAACAAGTACGAATAAATATTACGATGATGAGAATGAAGGAATGTCTGAAATCTGGACAAAGCTAAACTATGCTACCACCGGAGCCAACTACAAACCTCCAGCAAAACTGAAGAAAAAGAACAAGTACACAATCTCCTCTGGTGAAAGTGATGAAGCTGAAACTGAAGCTCCAAAAGTGACATCAGATAGCCAAAAGCAGGACAACAGCAACGATGATGGTGATGATGATGACGATGATGATGATGAGGAGGATGATGACATCGATGAAGAGGAGGAAGGACTAAAAGGTAGTTTAACCACTTTGAAGAGAGTAAGAGCATCATCATCCTCAAACTCCAACGAAGATGACGCTGATGATGAAGTGGAGGATGAAAATCAATCAAAGCGCAAGAAATCCAGCAATAAATGGCTACAAGCTAGACCTGTTGAAAGGGAAGAAACTTACAATGACGAACAGGCCGAGGCACCTTCCAACTCAAAGGATAACGGAAATAACAAATCCAAAAAGGTCTCGGGTAAAACGTCATCAAAAAAGAAAAAGAAGACAGCAAAGCCTTCATCAGATGAAGAAGATGAAAAAGATGACGCGAATGAAAGGCGGAAAAATATCATGATGGAAATTGGAGGAAGGCCCTTAGTCCCAAAACCGGATCACAATGAGAAGTCTAATGCCCAGAAAACATCAAGTTTAATTGCAAACCGATTTAAATTCCAGTTTATCAACCCATACGGGCCAGCTCCCCCACAGGGTGCACCCTCTCCAATGGATTTACCTGGATCCTACCCACCACCAAGGATGTCATATGGACCCAATCACGATGAACCTCCCCCACATGGAGGTCCGCACTCTTCAGGGAACGAAGGAGGTTCTGGACCAGGACTTCCATTCAAATTCAAACTGAATCCTGGCCCACTTGGAAATCTTGCCGGAGGACCTGGAGGTCCTAATTTAATTTCACTAGGCGGGTTTGGCAACCATGGTGGATCGTCTGGTTCTCTGGAAATGCCAGATCCTCATCATCCACCTCCACCCACTCCATTCATGCCACATCATAACCATCACGGACATAACAGTTTCTCCAGAAATGATCCACCCCAACAGCACTTTTCTCAGCCTCCAGGATTCTCAGGAAGTGGGATGGGAGGAGCGGCAAGTAGTTTATTTAAGCTAAATCCACTACCAGCATTGTCAAACCTATTCAAAAACAAGCCATCCCATGACTCAATGCCTGACGGACATTCTGCGCCTCCAATGAATGCTTTCATTCACAGGCCGGTTGGACCCGAAAGTTCACAATATCGACGGGATAGACTGTCTCCTGCTAGTGGAAGTAGTAATCCAGCGAGCAAAAAAGACTCAAAAGGATCCTCAACCAAGAAAAGCAAGGGATCAAAGAAAGCAAAATCGTAGATTGGCACACTTGATGGAACATTGCAAAATCTCAAAGTACTTATCAATCGGGAGAAAAAAGTCGAATGCTCAATTTTGAAATAACTTTCGAGCAATATATGAATCTCCATTTTTGTTGAGACAATCATATTTAAATCTTTATAGCATTTATGAAGCATACCGGTATTTATAACGAAGCATGTTTTTGTGTACAGATAAAAAGCAGTCATTAGGAGGCTGGGACGAAACCTGAACATTTACCTCATTTTTATTTTGTTTTCAGATGACAATAATTTTATTTCATAATTAAGCTTGCCCAAGTATACACTCTAGTTAACTTATTGATACTATTAATATTAACTTATGATATTTTAATTTATTGAAATAAAAATGACATATTTATTCCTTTTTTACTGAAGACCTGAGAAAGCTGACGAATCTACTTTTGTTAAATGCTGATCCCTTAAATAGTTTGTGGTATTGAAGAAATAAATTGTAATTTTTCACAGTAAACTATTCATCATCCTCAAGTTCATTCAATCAATCTTTATCAATTCATTTGTTCAAAGAAAACATGTTATTGATTCGAGAATGTTTTGTCATCTTATCAAAGATAAGCATAATATGCAATTTACAGAGAATTCGTGTCTGATAGACCCGTCAAAGATAGTATGAAATACTTTTATTGGTTCTAATCCGTGGTAAAAGGCGTTTACATATATTAATTTGATTTCATGTAATGTTTAGGAAGTTTTGCCGATTCAATGGCATGCTACAAACAACAAAGGGAAACACTCACAAAGTGCTACAATTGTAAGGCCATTAATTATACCAGGTCGGAGTTTGAAATGTTCGAATGAACCTATTTTTCTGAATGTATCATTAATTTCACATTTCCCAATAGCATTTGGTTCAAAATTTTGACATTGATGGAATAATATAATGGCCAAGTTGTACATTTGTTGGCAAAATACAGTAAATTGTAAAGACGACGAAAACCGTAAGGAATTATTGTAAGGTTTTTTCTTTCGTTTGCTATCTAAAATGAATATCAGACAGGTCTCGCCTTAATCGTGTCTTTAATTATGGTATTTGCAGTCTGTTTTGAATTTTCTACAAATGTCATGTCATAATGACAATAATGAATTGTAAAGACGCGTAAGAGGAGGTCTGAGCTGTCATAAAGGTCAGTGCGTTGCATTTAACTGAAGGTCATTTTTGGAACTTAAAATAACTGAATTTTCTACAGAAATAAAGCCCTACAATTGTATATACTTCGTTGTACATTGACATCCATTCATTTGAATTCAAGTAATTCAACCAACTGGTTGAAATACTCAGGGAAATTAAGAAGTTATCTGTGTTTACGTAGGCTATGGTGTCAATGGTGTGATACTCATGTAGTTGAATAACTTACAAAATGAGTAAGATTTTTATCATCGCAATTATCATCTTTTCAACATTCTTAACCACCACAGAGCAGCATCCCAATTTCGACTGCGTACCAGAACTTTGCACAAAACTCCAAGCAGTTTTAAAATATTTCTCCTCTTGTGAACTGATTCTCATTCAGGACAGCGTTATAGTTGGTGAGGAAGATCAAAGAAAGCTTGCAAACTATAAGGAGCATCTCTTCTTGCTACCCTTGAATTTAACTCGACATCTCGTACTGCTAAATTCATACCATCAGCAAAATTATAGCATTTCGACTAGAAAATATTCTCAATGCAATTTAATAATGGCATTGTTGAACAAAGGAATCACTCACCTTATCAAGTTTAAGAACCTATTTATTCAAGATTTTGGAGCGCCATTAAAGCGGGAGGAAGACTACTTTATGTTTATCACGCAGCAAGAATACATCAACCCAATTTTGACTTCTGCCACTGCCAATCTCATCAAGTACAAATTAGTCTTAGCATCTGGCAGTAATTCAATAGGTTCTACCTTGTGCTTTTACTGTGACACTAATGGAGCTCCCAAAGTAGTTCCGATAAATTTGCAAACTGCCCCCTCTCTCCACGAAATATTCCCAGATTTTACTCTAAACGGAAATGGCTATATGATGAGGACGAGCTCCCCGGTCAAATATAAATTTACCACTGAAATTCAAAAGTTTTCCGGGAAGTGGAAGCTAGTCAGAGGAATATACAAAGCCATAATGGACGAAGTCCTCTTCCACTACAACTTCACCTACATTGTATTCTCCTCCCCGAATGGGGACACTGGGAAGCAGTACAAAAACGGGACATGGGACGGGTGCATCGGACAGTTGCTCTCTGGAGATGCGGAGCTTGCGCTCACAACATCTGCTAATCGTGCTAGATTTCAAGTAATTGGCTTCACCACAGCTGCATTTTATGCATGGCTCAGTTTTACAGTTGGGAAACCCAAACTCTTCTATTCTTGGACAGCCCTCTTCTGGCCTTTCACTCCGGGGCTGTGGATAGCCATTATAGCAACTTTGGTTGTGATCATCCTCGTTTTTAAACTGTTTGAGCCATACGAGTGCACCAAGTTCTCAGTCAAGTGTCGACTTTACAAGAATCTCATTGAGCAAATCATTTTCATTCTCATAGGAAAGCTGGTCTTTGAGCCTAGAGCCATCTACTCCCGATTCCTGTTATGTATCTGGCTGCTCACCGCATTAATCATAAATTCAGCGTATAATTGTAAAGTTGTGTCCTTGTTGGCCTACCCGATTTATGACATTCCTCCAAGATCATTCCAAGAGTTGGCTCAAAGTCAACACTATTCAACGGGAATGGACATTGCAGGTGGCTCTCTCTACGCATACTTTGAAACTTCCAGCAATCCCATGTTCCAGCAGATCTTCAGGAAACTGGAAAGCCCGAAGGAGACCGTCGACTGCTTCAGAGCAGCCGTGAACTCCCACTTTGCATGCATAACGTGGGCCGGGGTGGCGGACTACATTGCATGGAGTAATTTCACAATTGTTGACGGCACAAGTCCACTCCAGCGAGCTTCAGATATCGCGAATTTTGTTCCGTGTGGATTAGCCACAGCGCGAAGTGCCATTTTCAAGCCAAACTTTGATAAAACCATATCAATGATATATGATACAGGACATGGAAATAAGTGGACTATGAATGATCTGGAACAGCTACAAAGTCAGCATGTAAAGTGGCAGCGTGATGAATTGAACAAGACTGTCGCGAGGTATGGAGATAATGGACCTGTTATGCTTAAATTATCCAATATACTTGGAATCCTCTACATTTATTCAGCCGGACATGTTGCAGGGACCGTGGGCTTTTTGCTGGAAAAAGCACTTTGGCACGAGAGAGCACTGCCAAAAAGTGTTCTGTAGTTGGGAATGTGTTGGAATGACATCAAACTTTCATTTATGAGCTGATCAATAAACTAGCAAAAAACTAACTTGGAGAAAGTAGACCATTTTATGTGGACATATGTATCCATCCATGGCCTACATTTATCTCCTCTTTATGTCAACCCAATTTCATAATAAATCATGAATTTTGGCTCCTGTCATGTGTGAGACTAAGGCGAAACCTTAACATTGCAACTGTTAAAGGAAACTTGAGAGCTCTGTAAAACCCGTGGCTATCTAAATTGGGAAATTTGACAAAATAATTGACGCATTTATGACGATGCCGATTCAAAGCCACTTTATTAGCTTTCATGGAATGTAATATAAATGAACAGAGCAAAACACTAGGCATTAGGTAATCATTATCTTGTAGTTAAAATAGTGGCGCAAAATTTTGTCGGGTTTAAAACGGGCTATTGAAAATATCAGAATTGTGTTTATTCAGCATGTCTAATCTAAGTAGTTGTCTGTATAAGGTCTACATATTTCATTTGTTAATAGCGTACAGTTTCAATGTGTCTAATAATAAAATAAGATATTTGAGAGAAAACGCAATAATGACTTAATATGAAGCAGCGGCATTCTTGCAAGTTGAAATGCTGACGATGTAACTGTCATAATTGGATTGTGTACGTTTCCAATAATATACAACTTATATTTGTATTTTCTGGCTTATGATGCTATTTCGATTGCCAATGATAACTTGAAGCTCCGTGTTTTGTTTCCTTTGATTCATATGACTTGTAATTTTTATCATAAGTACTAGTACATCAGATATAAAAGTATATTGGCTCATTTGGCAATAAATAATTGTTTATCTAAATGAGGTAAGAAAGGAAAATGAGCAACTTTAACATAACTTTAACTCGACGAATATTTGGACTTTAAATTTTTTGAGAAGGCGTCATTCTTTATGGCGTCACTGACGTCACTCACCTGATCCCTAAGCAGGACGTAGGCAAACTATTTCGCCTACGTCCTCCTTTGTCCTGCTTTCTCATCATATGTTATCTACAACTCGCGGACCCAGCCATTCCGGTCAACAAGGTTGTGGGTGGATACTTAGGTCCGACAAAGCAGCATGAAGACCATTACATTTTCGTTACATCCTTGAACAAAACAAAAACGCTCTTTGTCTTTCCATCTGTTTTATGAGAAAAATTAAAGCACAAAGTTGTGATCCCAATAGAAAGTCGACAAAATTCTGCCAACAGTTTAGTGGCATTGAATGTCTCCTCGCCATTACCTTTTTGCCCTCCACATAAAGAGATTTGCTCCTCTCTACATCACACAGTTGACTTGGCAAGTGAAGTAAACTTTCACTAGAGGAAATATTTCCGGATTTCACCTTAAATGGAAATAAGTATAAATTAAATGGGGTTTCTCCAATGAAGTACCTCTTTCTAGTGGAACTAGCAAAGACAAAGAATGGCTGGATTTGCAAACGAGGAATATTTAAATACATTCTGAACCCAGTCATATCCTATCTCAACTTCAGCTACGAGATCTTCCCTTCCAACAATGGGGATACGGGAAAGCCCCAACGGGAGCTGGAACGGGGTAATGGGAGACATCATATATGAGCAAGCCCATATCGGGGTATCCATAACATATATGTAACACAGCTCGCTACAAGTTGGTCACGTTTACCACAGCTTTCAATACATTTGGGTTACATTCATGGTTGGGCAGCCGATGAAGACGTTTTCTTGGAAATCCGTCGTCTGACCATTCACGGGAGAACTTTGGATCTCAATAATCTTCACAACTGTGGTCGTCGTTGTAATTCTTAAAATTATTGCGAGTTTTCATAACCCATCCAATCAAGAAAAGCTTAAATAGTATGCTGGAAGTGACTTAATTGGAAGGAAATCCACTATCCTGAATCAATCTCGACAAGGACTGTGCTCTGCATTTGGCTTCTAGCTTGTCTCGTCATTCAGACTAAGATTGTGGAACTTTTGGCATTCCCTGTGTTCCAACTGCAGCCGAAAAGTTTTGGAGGACTGGTGGACCCAAAATATCAGTATAAATTTGATTTCGACATGTCAGGCTGGGCCTTATACGTACTCTTTGAGTCTCCGAGTAATCCCGTGCTGAAAAAAGTTTTCCAGGAGTTGATCGCTCCTAAAGAGGCAGTGAATTGCTTTACAACTGCATTGAAAACTAGTTTTGCCTGCATAGCTTGGCGGGGAACGGCAGACTGCGTACAGGAACTTATCGCTGGTCCATGGGAAAAGCCCATTAATTGCGGCGGATGATGACAAAACGCTGTTTGTTCCGCAAGGATTAGTCCTCCAAAAGAATTTCATTCTCAAGTCGGTTTTCAATAGGTACATTGAAATGTTAATGGATTCTGTACAGGCTATTAAATGGACTGAAGATGATTTGAAGGAGCTGAATAGGAAGAAAGTTCAGTGTAGAAAGTAGATGAATGTTGCATTCACTGGAGGGGAGAAAGGAGAGGGGGATATGCTAAGCTTGAATAATCTTTTGGGTGTTTTTTACATGTATTGGGATGGTCAGATTTGGTTTTTCAATGTTTGCAGAATTAATAAAATTTTATAGCTTGTAGATAATTAAAAATTAGGATGAATATCTTTAAAAAAAACATTTAATTTGCCGCATCTCATAAATTGGGGATGATAATAAGAGATACTCGAAAGCAAGTTATTGTGAATTCGTAATGTGTCAATAAAACGGCACTAACATGTTAAAACGTTTGGTTCTGATGATCGATACATACAGATCGGTGTGAGATAAAGTAGTGTATGCATTGGCCTTGAATTTCAGGTAAGGGATATATCGATTAGATAATTAGGGCTGATCCATTAAAAGCACTAAAAATATCTCGTTTTTCATTACTACTAAAGCTGAAATTGAGTGCAATATGATGATTGATGACTGCTAAAATTTAAAATTGGTTCATTATTACAAAAGCAGTGTTCATTGAGCAAAAGTAAGCAACTGCATGGGGATACAACCTTACTAATAATACTATTAAACACAAACTTGTCAATGCCACGTATGTAGTACAGCATTGAAAACAATGATTATAAAACTGATCATTTTCAGCATTTTTCAAACATCTTGCTTCAATCTGTTTTCACAATCGAGAAAAAGCTTAGAATTTGTGGTGTCAAAGTATTTTCAATCCTGTGAGATCATCATTGCTCAACACGGTTTCTCTCAGTATGGAACAGAACAGTTCATACGTTTTGATAAACTTTCTGGGTCAGAACAACCTACATTTTACATAGTGCTATTCAATTACCCCAATTCAACTTACCCCATATCCCAGAGAAAGTTCAATCAGTGTACACTTATAGTAGCAGTATTTGGGTACGGACTAGAAATGTTTTCGCGTTTCGAAAACATTACTCCTCAAAGGTTTTTATGCTCCAACGAAACCTCAAAGTGATTATTATATTTTTATGACTCACTCCGATTATTCAAATGACCTTCTGCTTTCGCCCTTGACCGCACAGATCAAATATAAACTTGTTATTTCATATAACCCTGTTCAATGGCACTCAGCCTGTACCTTTTGCAAAGGAAGTAACATTGTAAAGACCATCAATATAAATTCTTCGTTTCAAGAACTTTTCCCAGACTGGTTGAGAAATGGACAAGGACATACGCTAAGAGTTAGTTCTCCAACGAAATATTCATTTGTGATTGAGCTGGAGAGAGTAAACGAAACTACTTGGAGGTGCAAGCGAGGCCAGAATAAATCAGTTTTGGAGTCCCTCCTCCCCCATTTTAATTTCACATTCGAGATATTCCCCTCAACCGGTGGTGATAGCGGAAGACAGGCTGCCAATGGAACTTGGAATGGTGTTGTTGGTGACATTCTCTATAACAGGGCTGATTTGGGCTTGTGTACATCTTACAATTTGCACCGATACACTGTGCTTGGATTTACCAGAGGAACGCAATATATCTGGGGGACATTTATATTGGGACCTCCACACTTGAAGTTTTCATGGCAAGCCATATTCTGGCCTTTTGCGTTGGACCTGTGGATAGGGATTGCAATCTCGTTGGTTGGAGTGATTACAACGTTAAAACTAATTCAAAGATCGGAAATCACTGCTAGTTTTTGGGGTGATCCCATCATCCCAGCAATGAAGATAGCGTTTGTCCTGGTGGGAAAAGATATCCCATTTCCCAAAGCAATATCGACAAGAATTTTACTAAGCTTCTGGTTATTTGCCTGCCTTGTTTTGAGCAGTCTGTACGTATCAAAAATTGTTGGGTTGTTGGCGTTTCCAGTCACTCAACCTCAACCAAAAAATTTCAGGGAGCTAATCGACCCCAAATTTGGATACGACTGGGATACAGACGTCGGAGGAAATTTATTTGCTCACTTTGAAACATCCAATAATACAATAATGAAATCGGTTTTCAGAGGGATGGGACAGCCTAAGAAATCAATTGACTGCTTTAAATTAGCGGTAAAGAGAAAATTTGCATGTGTTTCCTGGAAAGGAACGACTGACTACGTATCTGCTCGTAATTTGTCATTAATTCATGGAAAGAGCCCAGTCATTGCTGCGGATCAGGATAAAACCTTATTTGTTCCTTTGGGCTTTGCTATTAAAATGAAGTCGGTTCTTCTTCCCAATTTCAATCGAGTGATAGGGATGTTTGTAGACACAGGCCAAGCAGACAAATGGACAAGTGGAGAAAGTATCATGAAGCGAAAGAGAATGACGAAGATGGGAGAGAACGCATATCAGATTTTCTCAGTCTCAACAATTTATTGGGAGTGTTCTACATGTTTATGTTTGAGACTGTTCTGTCAATGTGTTGGTTTTCAGTTGAGGTATTTTATGTTTATTCATCCCACCTTAAAATTCATATACTGAGAAGCTACTGGAGACTATCACGAGAGTAAAACGAGAGCAATACAAATAAAAATATACAAATGCAAAACATGATTGCCGAATTTTGCAAAATGCAAATAGAATATACTTTTGTCACGCAATGGTCAAGAAAATACTCTAATGATTATAACAAAAGTTCTAAAAATATAAAGTAGTATACACTTTTTTTCAGTCATGAAAATGCGTCACAAAAGTGTCTCCACACCACGTGAAAACCTATGTATTGTTTATTTAGTTTTGCTTTTTTCTGTTAATATATTACAAATAACACTCCCTTTGCCATTTTTAACGTTAAATCAGTCAATAAAGGCAATTATGATTCAGAATCAGTCGATTCCAGAACTCGGTTTTTAATTTAAAATAAATATTTCTTATTGTTATCTACCCAGTACTGTTAAACCTTATAAATACTGTATATCAGTTTATACATACTGATTCTTATCTATTACCTTAGATGCATATCCGAAGGCGATATATGTTTGTATAAATTATGATACATATTTCACTAACTAGGACCATAAATTTTCCTTAAATCTAAGTAAAAGCATTAATAAACAATTTCTGGACAGGCGTTGACCTTCATGATCTCAAAACATTTTCCTTCTATCATATGAAAACTTTAGCTCACGGTCACTTTCATTCTATCAATCCATCAATCGATTGATTTTTCAATTAAGTTTACACTCGGTTTTCTCGTGCTTGGACAATACATAGTACTATAATAACAATTTGTTTCTAAATGTATTATTCTCATGTTTAATTTACTTTCCAGTATTTTTTAACACAGTAGTACAGCTCACAGCACAACATGGCTTCAACAGTGAAACCGAGGTGGAAAGAAAGTATGCTGGTTTTAGTTTTCGCTAGTGCCTAATGAGAAGGTTCAAACGTTTTGGTGTAAGCTTGGACAGAGAAAAGCCTTCAAAAACATGGGATCGTTTTTTGGAAAGATTTCAATAATTTTAAGTTTGTTTCAACTTTCTTTAAGTAATGTCTCCTTAAATTCAGCAATAGAGAAAATATTAGTGATAAGACATTTTCATAGTTGCGATTTTATGGTTGTAACAGACGATTCAAAGCAATTAATAAAACCTTCAATCTCACATCAGTCTACGATCAATATAGACTTATCCACGTATGACAATTCCACCTTTAAAATCTCACCACGAAAATATAATCAGTGTAAATTAGTCATAACTTCACTTTTCAAAGGAATACACCGGTTGTCGCATTTTGAGAAGTTTCTCCTGCTTGGCGTTTATTCCCCAACAAAACCGGAAATGGATCATTATATTTTTCTAACCTACTCAAATTATTCAAGGAAAGTTCTACTTTCACCTGTCACCTCGAATATAAAATATAAACTAGTTTTGCTCTTTGAACAAGCAAGTATTTCTAACAGTGTCCAAAATTATCAGGGTTATACAGCATGTCTGTTTTGCAACGGTGGGGATGAGGCGTTAATTAAGACGATTACCATAAATGAGTCAACTTTCAAAGAACTCTTTCCAGACTGGACTAGGAACGGAAGGGGACATACTCTTCGAGTTAGTTCTCCCACGAAATACCACTACGTCATAGAACTAGAGAAAGTGAGTGAAACACGGTGGAAATGCAAGCGAGGACAAATGAAGACAGTTTTGGAGTCATTGCTCCCCCACTTTAATTTTACCTTTTCCGTGTTTCCTTCACCGAATGGGGATAGTGGAAAACTACACCCAGACGGTACCTGGGACGGTGTTGTTGGCGACTTGCTTTCCAACAAGGCAGATCTGGGCTTGTCAACATCCTACAATACGCATAGATTTCATAAGATTGGCTTCACCAGAGGAACACAATACGCATGGGGGACATTTGTGGTGGGCCCTGCGCTACCTACGTATTCCTTACTAGCCATATTCCGGCCTTTCGAAAGGGACCTGTGGGTAGCCATTGTTTTTACATTGGTCACAGTTATAATAGCTTTACGAGTTGTTCAGAAAAGGGCCACTGCAGTGTATCCTTCCAACGATTGTAGGATATCAATAGTGAGTATTGTTTCTGTTATGATTGGAAAGGGGGTTCCTTCTCCAAAAGCAATACCCACGAGGATTCTGATAAGCTGCTGGCTATTCTATTGCCTCGTTTTGAATATCGTATACGTGTCAAAATTTTTTGGATTATTGGCATTTCCAGTGATGGAACCGCAACCAAAAAACTTTAAAGATCTGGTCGACCCCAAATTTGGTTATCAGTGGGGCACGGATGTCGGAGGAAATTTATTTGCTCACTTTGAAACCTCAACCAATCCAATGTTCCGAGAAATTTTTAAGGGGATGGTGGGCCAACGTAAAACTTCAGTTGACTGCTTTAATATGGCAATAGACTACAAGTTTGCATGTATCTCCTGGAAAGGAACAAGTGATTACATAGCTTCTCGTAACCTATCATTAATTCATGGAAAGAATCCGCTATCTGCTGCTGATCAAGATAAAACGTTATTTGTTCCTTTGGGCCTTGCCATTAAAATGAGGTCGGTTCTTCTCCCAAATTTTAATCGAGTTATTGGAATGCTGATGGATTCGGGCCAGGCAGGAAAATGGGATGAAGACGATTTACGGAAGTTGCAGCTGGAAAAGGTTCGCTGGCGGATGGGTGTGAAAGAAGTCGATGGGGAAAGTCGAGAAAGTTTTTCATATTTGCTCAATTTCAACAATTTATTGGTGGTGTTCTTCATGTATGTAGTTGGAGCTATTATGTCATTTTTGGGCTTATTAATAGAAATCTTGTTAATGAGGTACTTTAGCTGATTCTGAAATAAGGAATGCATTGCTAATAAAATCTTACTCTTAAAGCCATAAAATGTCTACACCAAGTTTAATTTCTTTTGAATTTAAGGTGCTATAATCCCAAGTTCTAAAAATTTAACGGATCGATCAAAGAATATGTAATGCTATTTTTACCTAAGATTACATTGTGCAATCACTGAATTGCCTTTTAGAATAAGGAAACGAATTTTAAAGCCATTCCTCGTCAAATTAGACTGAGGACACATTTGCATAAAACATTTTATGCCGCGCGATTTCATAACCAATGGCTAATCATGCAACATTTATAAACTGCATTATACAGTTTTCCAAGTTGGAAGAAACTTTTCATCAATGTGGAAATCCTTTGTTAATAAAGAATGCAAAGGCATTTGTACCTTAAAATATTCAGATAATACTTGGGATTTCATGTGAAATGGAGAGCTTTGCAAACGCTATGCCTCAAAATGTCACGTAACGCACACGCCTGTTGTCTATGGCCGTGTAAATAATGTCTCACTTTTATGAAGTAAGACAAGGAAAAGGACGTCATTACTACTTCTCAAATAAAGTTCAGAGTCAAAATTGGAAACACGCGAGACAAAAAATGATATGGTGCGTTTTGCTTCTGCTTCCAATTGTTAATTTATGACACGTGACTGCTAAAGCAAGCTTATGGATGGAAGTATATATCGCACCGTAAATTTTAATTGAGATAATGGTCTGTTAAATACTTGATAAAACTATAAATACCTAAATCGAGAGGCGAGCTGTTGAGTAAATATAGACATTTTACGTTATGGTTGCAATAAATCCAGTGTAATAGACACGTAGCCATCAATTTAATAAAATATTTTAAAAATGATATCGGATGTAATGGTCTTTAGCTTTACAACTTTGATGCGCTTTGATGAAAGTGTCGGCGTAAAGGAAAATTATACGAACTTGGATTGATATAAAAATACAAAATGACGATGTGATATGACTTAGCCTAACCAGACGATTTCAAATGCCACAATATAGTAGCAATAACCTCTCCAGACACCATGATCGAACTAACCTGGACAATTTTTCTCGCCATAATTCTTCCATTACCCCATAACTGTGTGCTATTAGAAAGCGACAATCCTTTTGAAATTATCCACTTGCCGAAAATTGTAAACGAAGTGTTCCCATCCTGTGACATATTTATTACAAAAGATTATTCAGAAACCCAGAAAACCCAACTTATTTTTCAGTCCAAAGACCTATCCAATTCTTTCCCAGTGACACCAAAATTCCTAGTTAATTTCGAAACCTATCCTGATTTTGAGCCACTCCACTGGGACAGCAACAGTAAAAGTGGTAATTGTTCGGAAATACCATGTTTAAAAGTATCAGTTCGAAAATATTCTCAATGTGCCCTTGTCATAGGGTTATTCGCAGAAGGTGTCAGGAGGCTTCCCCATTACAAGGAAATAATAGCTTCGCCCTTCTACCCTCCTGCTAAGAAGGAACAAGATTATTTCATTTTTATTACCCCTTCATCCAGTGAACTAGATACTGTCTTAACTCACCCAAGTCTGTCAACGGTCAAGTTCAAACTAGGACTTTTCTTGGAACCTAGTCTATCCTCATCTACATCGATTTCAACGGTATTTGCTAAAACAGTCTGTCTATTTTGCAATAATGGAGAGCCACAGCTTGTACCGATTAATGTACCTCTTGACGAGGAAAAGTCGGCGGACGTTTTATTCCCAGATTTTACCAAAAATGGCCATGGCCACGCCCTGATAATAAGTGGACCTATCAAATACCCATTTCTCTATGAATTGGAACAGGACAAAGATGGGATCTGGAGATCCAAGAGGGGAGTCTATACACTCATTTTGAACTCAATGTTGTCCCACTTTAATTATACGTACATAGTTTTCCCTTCAACTGGTCATGGGAGTGGGAAGAGGTTCAGCAATGGGACTTGGAATGGTAAAGTTAAACATGACCTAATTAACCAAACAAATCCATCCATCATTATTTGCTCAACGGCTACTAATTATATTTAACTCCAACTATATTTATATAGGGGTAATTGGGGATGTTTTGAATGGACGTGCGGATATAGGCGCTGCCTCCTCCGCCAATCACGAAAGATACCCGCTTCAATTAACCTTTGCCACGGCAGTCGTCTACATCTACGTGTCGTTTATGATGGGACCCCCAAGAATCACTTATTCTTGGAAAGCAATTTATTGGTAAGTTTTAAAAAAATGAGGGCCTACTTTTCTCCAGCATTAACATAATCGCTATCTATACTAACCTCCAATCAATTTATAGGCCGTTCACACCCGACATGTGGCTTGCCGTAGTTTTATCTCTGGTTGCCACCATATTCATATTTAAAGTTATGCAGAGAAAGGACAAGGCCCCAGAGAGCTTACTTTTATTTCGGCATCTCACCGAAAACGTCAGTTTCACTTTGATTGGACAAGGTCTCCCCTATCCTGATGCTCACTCTTCCCGAGTATTGATGGCGGTTTGGCTATTCTTTGCGTTGATCATTAATACCCTGTACGTTTCAAAAATTGTGGGACTGCTGGCCTTTCCGCTGTATCAGAAGCAGCCGTTGACATTTAAGGATCTAGTGGAATCTGACTTTGCATATGGATTTGATCAGTCTGGAGGGAGCATGTTGGCGTTTTTCAAAAGCTCCAATAACCCCGTCTTTCACAAGATATTCGAGGGAGTGGAACCAGACAAGGAGGCCGTGGAATGTTTCGATGTCGCAATGGAAAGGAATTTTGCATGCATCACCTGGACTGGAGTGGCAGATTATATTGCGTATAGAAACCTGACACTCTCTCATGGGAAGAATCCGCTTGTTTTTGCAAATGAAATTACTCTATTTGTCCCATGTGGCGTTATTTTGCAACGGCGGAGTCTTTACAAGACTATCTTTGAGGATATTTTAGGCTATTTGCGAGACTCGGGGCAAGCTGACAAATGGAATACGGATGACTATGAGGATCTCCGGAAGGAGAAGGTGCATTGGCAGCTTAGCCTGAATATGACGGTGGATGAGAATGCAGATGATGGACCGGATTTGCTAAGTTTGTCTAATCTGTTGGGAATCTTTTATATTTACATTATTGGTCATGTACTTTCCATCATGCTGTTTAGTGGAGAAATTGTTAATCTTCATCGAAAGTCACTAAAGTCGGATGAACTGCAGAAGAAGTGGAAGAAATATGGAAGTCTACCAGAATTAAAACTGATGGGTTTAGTCAAACCTAATAAAATTCCGACAGTAGGAGGGGTAGCAAGTAAATAAGCGTAATTATTTCTAATTGCTTATTTGAATTTTCAAGGTTATGGAGTTGCTTCAATATTTCACTGTAAAGAGCACTTATGAAGTAACATTTTTCCAAATAAATAAATTCTACAATGTCGAGTTGTATACAATGATGCTGAATTCATTGTATTTACAAAAAATCAACTCATCTGACATTATTTGAATGATCATGAATTCATCCTCATGCAATACCCAACATAACAATGTGTACTCTTTGAGATGACCATATATTGCTCAATTACTGTTTGCGCATTATTACGTTGAGTTTATTTTTAACTATTAGCAACATCCTGATCCCATATCATTACGCCACGCAAGCATAAGAGATTTCTGGCGGAAATGGATGAAAGTAGAAAGGAGTATTCAATTATTTGATGACTGATTTGTAATTTGCAATCGTTAGGATGATGACATATCTACACGAATGAATATTAAGAGAAAGCCTTTTAATTTTAATTCACGAAAGAAATCCACATTTTAACCCGTATTTTTTAAGTTTGGCTTTGGTAGAGGTGCGAAACGGGAAAATTTGAGGGCGCAGAGTAGGACGGAGAAAAAAAAACTTTTAAAAAGGTCTTTAGAGAAATTGTATGACTATTCTTAGAGCTTGTGGGATAATTGAGTAGGATTCTAGATTTTGGAATAGTCTTTTTATATACGTTATCCAATTTGTCATTTTGCCCCAATACTTTATGTCTGTGCTGGTGGGGATTTCTATATTTCTGAGCACGCCTTCCGATCATGTCCAGATCGGAGGCATTATCTGTAGATTCAGGAGCGAGGCACTTGACTTATGGATCTGACTGCGGATAAGTGAGGAGCTCCGAGTGGAGCACAGGGGAGAAGTTGATTAAGTTTAAGTCAGGGAAGTTAATATCGTAGGATATTAATTATTGATAAAGCATTGGAATATAGGTTAATTAACGCCAATTGTCCTTTAACATTTCCTGTACATTTAAGTGGTTTAATCAGTTCTCCAGCAGTTAGAATAATCAGGGACTTGTGTGTTAGAGTTTGAGCCACAATTAACGTTACCCCTTCTTTTACCCATAGTCCGTCCTGTATAATATATAGTTCTTAGTCGTTCTTTTACTACTCTTGTAAATATAATTAACGTTGATCATTTGAAAGATAATTAAAGTGAAATTAGTATCGTAAAGTCCCATGCTGGTGGATCTTCATTTTAAGTTATCATATTTACATCATCGTTAGTTGCATCAAGTTATGCAAAAACAAGTATTAAGGTAAGAACAAGTCGGCAGGAAGAGTTTGACCAGGGAAAAGTGCATAAGAATAGGGGCTCATCCGCACCAAGTCATTAAAAAGCTACCGTTACACCAATTAAATACCGTTACAAACCCAAGCAAGTGATTAGCAAATCTCGGACGCTAGAGAACCACCGTTGCGGGTAGCATCGTGTTAGGATTCTCAACAGAGCTAATCCAACTAATGCAGAAATCTATGTTTACATTCAAATGAAAGTGAATGAGCTAATTTTCTTTGTTTCTACGCAGAGATCGATAACAGCCCTTAATATCATGGACAACCCTGGAAAGAAAGGACCTAAAAGACCCCAAAGCGGTCCTCCAGGAGCTCCAAAGAGACCAAGGTTACCCTCTGTTGTGGTATGCGTTACGTCTAAAATGACAAGACAGGAGTCCAAGGTAGTTATCTTAACTATTAACTAAATACTTTATTCTCTATAACTTTAATCAGGCAAAATATCAGAGTACAGAGTTCAGATATCGGTCTAGTCTAGCTATTACAGAGAGAGAGAGAGCCGGGTCGAGACGTCGAGAGCTAGCTAAGAACTGAGAGGGAGAATAGTCTAGTGAGCGTCTAAAGTAGAAAGGAGCATGGTTCTGTGTCTATTCCCGCGAAGGCATTCTTCTCTATGGCTTTACCTGCCAGCACACCCTCACCACCAAGACCTCCAAAATTAAACGCACCTGCAAAACCTCAAGCCCCGCCAAATCAAGGACCACGTCAGAAAGTTAAAAGGCTGTAACTTATGTTATTGTTATTCACAATCCCACATATGGCTTCTTCAGAATAATTGTACAAATAGATTTCAAAATTCATCAAGTGTAACGCAACAAGTTAGTGCTGGCTTAATATTAAATCTTATTCTGATAAAACGATAAAATTCTATGATCCTGTATGACCTCATTATTTAATTGAAAGCCACAGAAAAATCTAGTCATTTCATTCTATAAGACCTCATTCGTAATTTACAACAAGCTGCATATATCTCAACCGTGTTAAATGATATCGCGCCTATTGAGATTTCAACATCTATACGGCTTGATGATGGTGGGAACGGCAACCGAAATGTATTGAGTTGGTCTTCATAACATACATAACGCTGTCTTGCACGCCTTTGTGAAAGCATGGCATTATACACAATAGCACTTGTTTAAAAATATGACTTCTCTGACGCAAAATATTATTACTAAACTATAAATAAAGCTATCATAAATGATGTATTAAGACTTGTGACAATTTTGGAGGAAACAGACAAGCGAACGTAATTGCATTACAATGAAAATCACAATAATCATGCGCTAAGTGAGCAATAGCAAGGTAATGGTATGGCAGACACAAGATTCTTCAATTATCAGCGGCGTCACCGGCTCAAAGTAGTTGTTTGAGATCTGAATCTTTTGAATAGGGAAAGACCGCACCAATTTTCTGTACCATGATGACCTTTTGTAATAAAGGGAGACCGAATGGAGCGTGGATATGCCTGTCCTTGATTCGCTGTAAACTTTAGCTGCTAGTCCAAAGAAAATCAGGATTCCCAAACCACAATTTATGACGACAATCGCTGAGAAAGCCAAAATGATCAGTTCCCCTTCCGCACTGGCTTTAACACTCATGTAGGTACAAACTGTAAATGCAGTTGCGAAGCTAACGGCCATAACAATTTGGAGGGAGCGACGATGGAGCTCGTTGTACACTCCAGTCAGTAGCTGGACCTTCCTAAAAGAAATGGCCTTGAGGTAGTCACTCCTAATTGCACATCCGCTTGATGCCATTTGACTAGTGAAAATGAAGATACTTTTCTGTCATCTTTTCATAATTTAATTTGATAGTCGAATTTTTTTATAAATGCTTTATAAATAAACATGTTTTATAGTAAAAGTCCGTCTCCTGTCTTACCTGACGTGTAATCGGACAGCCATGAAGAGAGCATACAGGGACGACAAGTAAGTCAATGTCGTGGTGACCTCAAGCATCATCACCCCCATCTTCCAAAAGATGTAATGGACAAGTCCAACCAGTGCTGTTGTCCATGTTGAGGTGAATGACAAGCGGATGAATCCATAATAGGATTTTGTTTGGAGTTGGTCTGATGTCACCAGGGCGTGGAGAGTATTGAGTGGGGAGGTTGGGAGAAGAATGGACATTATGGTCATGCACACAGGGATGCTATGATTTAAGGAGAATTTGATAAGATTGCAAAATAGGAGGATGAGTTTGCTCAATTTAGGTGAAGGTTTAGTGGTTGCTGAAATTATTAAGTATTTATTTTTTAAAAAATATTTTAGATTTCCTCCATTTTCCACAATAAAATGCTTACCAAATTGAATAGTTTCATCTTCGTATTGCAGAAGACCATTTACAAATGCGGATACTAATGCATTGTTTTTGTTATGAAAGAAGTTGAGGTATGCCAAACAGAGCAGCATGCATCCCAAGTAGCCTTGCACAGCTAGCCATTGGGGAACGGTTTGAATTTTCAGGAAATAAATCACAAATGCCAGCAAAAATACTCCTGATATAATGTATCCTGCTGAGGTTTTTACAGGCTCAAGTCGGTTCTCTTTTGGATTCCAGCAGTAAATTTGAAACTTAAATAGTTTGTAGTTCCCGCGATTGGAGACGCTGATCACGGTAGACAAAATATTGTGAGATTGTAGCATTTTAAATCAGATTGATTAGGCTTAGGAATGAAGAAAAGTCAATAAGTAGGTAATGCGTGTCAAACTGTGGTACTTTTGGAAAAATATGCGATTGGCAATGATGGTGCTGGTGGTGCTTTGATTGTATCGGCGTAGTCTCAGGAAATGCTGATATTTTGGGATGTGATATTAAACCCGACTTTTGTATGGTAAAACGATGAAATGGCACTTGGATTTTTAGGAAATTTAGAAACTTTTGACCATGACTACTCACTAGTTCCACTAAAGTCAGGAACAATCGGAAGAGAAGGTGAAATGTGAATGCTAACAAGTGACTGGCGTTTGGTTTGCAGTCGGATATATTTGATTCTGAGGTGCTAAGTAGACAAATAAAGCTTAAAAAGAAATAAAATGTCTGGCTAAAAATGAAAGAGAATGTTCTGATGACCGGTCGAACCTCCCAATCTGAATATCGAACCCTCTAGTAAAAAAATGAATATTTTAACATAGGTATGTGTCGTCTTGGCCATGAAAAGCAAACTTATTTGGTAAGGCTCATCGCTGATGATGAGCATAAAAATTGTGAGAAAATACTTAAAAGTAGGAGATAAAAATGAGAAAATATTTCCCCTGAAAATAGCCTTGAAGAGACGGCACAGTCGGTAATTATTCAAAGAAGACTCTAATCCCCCATTTTTAACATGCCGGAATAAACTTGATTATGAAACTGCGCATCAAGAGAATGCAAAAGTGTCACTGATAAAAAAGAAAATAATTAAAAGCGTCATACCGGAAAAACATCTTGATCGAGATAAACTAACACGAATATTGTAAGGAGGAGCTGTCATCCATGTTAGTTAAAATAACACCTTATGACTTTACATTGTAACAGTCTCATTAAATCTAAAATAGTTCAACTGTTGGATAAATTTTTACAATAGGCAAACAAGCTGAATGAAAGAAAATATCAATGTGCGTCATCACATGTCTGTGTAAGTAGTTTTATTTGCACCAAAAACATCTTTTACAATACAAAGCAGCACCTAGACGTATTATCTTTCATGTTTTTATAATTTTGTTAAAAATTAACTTATGGGGACAATGATCGCAGCTTTGCATGAATTTTCATTTGTATTCTTTCTGGTTCCGAAGTATGCACTATAGCTATACATAATATAAACTAATATTTTACAGTAAAATAAATACAGCAAATAACTTTCGCTAATAGCAAATATTATGACAAAGTTGAGTTGAAAATGAAATCGAAAATATTTAAACAGTGGAGAAAGTTACAGCAGAACCAGTCACTTGAAAAACATTAGAAGACAAGCACATTTCACAATTAACATAAACAAATTTTGTTCTGGAACAATGTATGTGTTTAAATAGCGATTTCAGATTATAACTTAGGAAGGAAATACGAGAAAATCTACTTTTAAATTTCATTTAACATGGGGCCATTCTTCGGGACATTAATAATGATGGGATCTGACATTTTCCCTGTGAGGCTCCTAACTAATGCGAAGTAATAGTTGTTGTCTAAATTCTGATTTCTCCTGCTCACCTTCTCCACCCTGCGAAGGTAGTCTGAATTTGCTCCAGCTCCTTCACTATTATGACTATCGAAGTACAACCTGGCTCTGGAGCTCACCGCTGGCGCTGATGAGACGTCGTCGTTGTAGTTGGATGATGATCCAGACGATTGATCCAAATCGAATCCATTGTTCATCTCGTTGTTATTATTTTTTACGGCGAATGAGAATGTTTTGATGTTAAGATTATTACCATACTCTGTATTTTGATCTTGCCCATTTCCGGAAGAGAAATTTTCATATCCTGACATTTGCTCGTTGGCATTGTGGTTGCTTTCTTCTACAAATCCACTATCTGTATTGGGAATGCTGTTGGCGTAGTACTCAACTGGTGAGATGGCTTCGATGTTAACTTCATTGTATGAGTCTTGGTTTGGATAACTGTCATTTTCAACTTCCGGTTTCACTTTATCGTAGAAATACTTGGATTCGGATGGCGAGGATATTTCGTTGTTGTATTTAGAGTTGTAGTAATCAAACTTGAAAGGTTTCTGGGATTGTGACTTGTCATTGTAGACTGCGGCAGGCTTCCAGTATTCAGAGTACTTGAAGCTATTCCCATACTTTTCAGGTTTTCCTGAAGGCGGCGGGACCATAGATTGATAGGGATGGGAGGCTGATGGGTTTGGTGGTTGCTGAGAGCTTGGAACTGGAACGGTTAATACGGGACCTCGAGAGGGGGATGGTCGCGAGCCAGCTGGGGCAACTTGTACATTCATAATTGAGGGCAGCGGCGGAGTAGCAATGTTGGAAGTATGTGGTTGTTGAAGTTGGGGCATGGAAATTCTATACGGAGCGGGTGGTGGAGGAATCATATATTGAGGTACGGATGGGGTGGGGGAAGGCTTTAGATGTATCATAGATGAGGAAGGTGTTGGAGCCAGCAACTTTATCATGGAAGGAACTTGATTACTGGAGCTTGGTAAAGGCTGCTGACTACTTAATGTGGGTACGGAGGTCATGCCCCTGGCAGGAAGACGTGATGGACTATTATTTTGATAAAGTTGATTGTTAGGAGAGTCAGGGAGCCACCTGAGCCTCCTCCCTTGCCTGGATCCGCCACTGTTAGGAAGTTTACGACCAAATCGGACGTATCTTGAGTTGGTAGCTAGAATTGTGCCCATTTCGTTTGGATTAACTCCGCCGGACTCCATGAGCATAGAGAGGAGGTCACCCTTTTCGAATGCCGGTGGAGCGATGATGGTTGCCGGTAACTTCATATTGGAATTCATGGGTTGCTGAGGAAGAGGAGTTTTACCGTTGCCCAAGTTGTTGGCATAATGCTTTCTTGTGACAAGCGGGGACATTCTGCAAGATTAAGAAAAATTTTAGGTTTTAAAATTGACAATAATTACAATTACGTTGAAAAATATTAAGCATTCAAATTATTTCAAAATATTTACCCTTGATTTCCGTTGAACATTTGAAAATTCTGTGGCTGGGAGGGAAGTGGCTGTTGTAGTTGCTGCTGCTGTACCTCAGTACTCCTCTTCCTTCTCCTTTTCATTAAGTTGGGTGTGCCAGGAATAGAAAGAAGACAAGCGTTATGGCTTCTGGGCCTGATAGGATGAAAAATTGGAACTGTCAGTAGGCAGCCTAGAGGAATTGGATTATGGATTCTGGGAAGTGGGGCAATGGTTAGCCTTTTGTGATCTGGCGTCTTATGCTCATTGTGAGATTGGGCTTTGCTGTCATTGTAATGATGATGATGGTGGATATGAGTGGGAGCGTTTTGTTGGCCGGTTTGATGGTTTTCATTGCAAATGACATCCTCAGCAGTGTGAATTAATTTCTCAGCGTCTTTCTCCAGTTCTTGTTGGTGGGCATGGGCAAATTGATCTCCCTCCATTTGCTGCTGATGATCATCATCTTCGTGTTGGCTGTCGATAGAGTTCGTCTCCAGGCTCAATTTACGGTAATTGCGTTGAAAGTTGTCATATTCCAAATCTTCATTTTTTAAAGGATACCCCTCCCCTTTGTCCAGATGCCATAAATCTTCCTTCCTGAACTTATTCAGAATTGAGTCAGATCTTGAGCCAATCATTCGGGATCCTCTGTTCCACGTAGGCTGAGGTTGTTGCTGAGCCTGGTTGTAATATGGGTGAGGAAAGTAAGCCTGAGGAGCTGCTGTCGGTGGAGCCATTGTCTTGGAAGGGGACGAGGCGGATGGGGCCTGAATATTCCTGCTGATTTTAGTTCGCTTTCCGAGTTTTACTGGATTAGGGTAAGGCGTGTACTGGCGGGCTTGAATTGGAATTCCAGAGGGAGAAGTACGAACGGTTTTCTTTTTAGAAGCTTTTGGTAGTGTACCTGGAGCAGAAATTATGAAATATTTTAGTCATTCACATTTACTAATTTGAGTATAAACACAAAGTAAATATTAATGTAAATTACCTTGTCGTCGATTTACAATAACGGATCCTGGAACAGTTGATCTCTGTTTGCCCCATTGATTAAGGGCAACCTTTTTATTGATACGAGCAGCATGATGTCCACCGAAATTCCACGTGCTTCTTGCTCTATCCAGCTCCATCAACGCTTGTGGGTTTTGTGGATGAGGATTATCCCCAAAAATCGGAGAAATCATCGCAAAATACAGAAAAAACTAGAAACAAATAAAAAATAAAATCAAAATTAATTTTTACTCCTAAAACTCTTAAAATTACAACACAATTGCAACTTGGAATTTCTAAAAATTTTGAATCGGTTAAAGAGGCAGCTCTTACTTTGAGATCCATTGTGAGATCAAAGGTATGAAATTGTCACTTGATCAGTTGCTCCTCCAAATCAGAACTGAGTCAGAAATTTAGGACCTACTCTGATGTAACCCTATTAATATCGGCCCCTGGGACTTAAATCCTTCCTGACCCAGTTGCTCCATTTCTGTAGCATTTTTGTGAATATGTATTTCGACGTATAGTAAGCTATGTTATATGTAGGCTAATCTATACCCAACCACCCACCTACACCTTCCCTTTCTATCTCAATTTTCCGCAAATTAAGGGCTTTTGAAAGAAAATGAACCCTTAATATGGATCCTATAAGTACTACTCTGTCCAATACAGAAGACATACAAAGTTAATCCTTTGTTGATATTTATTCATATCCATATCCTACGCACTATTGGCATGGGATGAAAAGGTCTTGAGTCTCATTTGTACAACAAGGGCTTTTAAGAACAGGTCATTTCATGCCGTCTACACCAGCTTCAACAAAGGTATTAGGTTACCTGCCGGGCTTCTCGCATCCTCACACTCGCATTGTTTGGACAAACTCGAAGGACATAGTTCTACTAACCTTGTGATCTGATTTGAATGTTTTGTGTAAATTGGCATTGCATTACTTTTAGTTTCTTTATCCCATAGTGTGATACAACCTCAAAAAAACTTTTCCCCTTCCTATTCCTGAAACTGACCAATTATTATTAATATTGAGGAAATATGATAATAAATATTTTAACTTCCGCATTTCAGAATACGTATGGGATGTTCGAATTGGAACTAGCCGAATGAGTACATTCTTTTCGTATTGAGCATTTTTATGAAGACTTTCATTCATCTCCTGTACATATGTTATTAATTTCTTACTTAATTACGCTTTTCACTCTTCTAGTAAGCATGCAGCAGTAAGTGTTATATGTATGAAGTGTAAAATGTATGTCTAGCTGACAGACAAAACACCCGAACAGGGATTTATGAAGACATAATTTCAAAGTAATAAAATACGGATAGTGCACAGCAGTGCCCATCTTTCTTCAATTTTATTTCATAACAAAACCATTTTTACTACTACTTTGACTTTCAATATTTCTTTCGATTGTCAGACCTTGATCATTCATGATCTTTCTTTGACTTTTTCAATATATGAAATTCAGATTTAACGGATGAATCTTGACAATGATGATAATATTAAAATATGATATGGGAAACGTGTCATCTGCACTAAATCCTTGTCACTTTAACTATCCATTCAACCATTGTCTGGGAATGACATGAGCTATGAATTTTTATTCCAGTGCGTCTTTTGGAACAGGATTAACACTCGCCATTTGTGGTCTATATCCAATAAACAAAGAAACTGGTTTCGCCATTAGATTAGTCGTCTCTTTCTCTTGTGTTCTGATGGAACGAAACTAAAAGTTTTAATGAAAATGTTTGAAAGTTATCCACTTTCCCAGTACCCGACCGGTTTCCTTTCTTCCCATTTCCCAACCAAATCCTTAACCGTCATCATTATCCTACTTGAAATGTGGATATATTTTTCGTGGGACAGCAAATGTATTTGTTTGGATTAATGTTGACAATTTACACAATTACATGGTCAAAAGTCAAAATACATCAAGTTTTCTTATGAAAAGGAAGATGAAAACTAGACCGAAACGGATGAAGACTCTTGCGCATCATTCTCTTCTCATTATTGTCATCATCTTGCTCCTGATTTCATCTTCATATCCTAATCGGTAAATCATTTTTAAATCAAAGGAAGTGGTCTTTTATGTCCTTCTGAGTTCACTTAATTTTAGGTGCTGTATTGATAAAATTATTCTCTTATCTGAGGAAAAATAATGATTGATGAAAGTTCTTGATTGATGATCTCTGTGATCTGTTTATGAAAAAAAACAGATATGTTAAGGAATCAAACACCTCCATCGAAACACTTCTCGCCGTCGCTCAACACAACGCAACACCTTCAATATCTATGCCATGCTTGATTGTCCCCTCTTGAAGCTTGAATTTTAAAATCTTAAACCAAAGGTTAACTTATTGAATTTCGATGAAAAGAATGAGAAAGAATACAGCAATATAATATCATAAAGGATCTGTTCATTGAGAACCTAATCTACATTCATAGTTTTCCCCCCAAACTTAGACATTTATGAAGAGGATGTGAAGGAGATGAATCTGATCTTATTGTAAACTACATAATAGGTATCAAGTATCAATGCTTAAGGTTTTATGGCAAAAATATAAAATCTGGCATTATTAAAAGGTACATGGGCTGGGAAGGCAAATGCGTTTCCTTTTCAGAAAATTAACTGGGACAATAGTAAAGTCACCAGTTGGAACATCGTTCTCTTTGCAAAATACAAAAGTCCAATTTACGCAGAAGGTAATAAACCACATATTGTTTAAGGTATAGAAAATAGAAGTACGAGAAGGGGTAGCAATAAATAAAAACACTTGAATGAAATATATACTTCTTTAACAATGGGAAGGTGTATAAAGGGCCAAGCCCAAGAAGATTTCTCAGGAAGGAAGCATATGAGGGCGCATGACCAAGATCAATCTGTTCATTATTGTCAAAGTATATTGGGAGTCACTGAATTTTTTCATAGAAAACCCAACAATGAAATGATGCCTTTCAATTATTTTACCCCCGGACCATTTCAACATTCAGCCCATTTTCATTTGAATTGCAATTGCCTCTTCCATTATGTGGTGAAGGATAAAAGTAAAAGTGTACGCGCACCCCATTCTTATTTTTTCTTTTTTTTTCTTTCTTACCACCCATTCTTTTAATGAACTTCTAATTTTGTAGACCAAGAGCCACCTACACCATCGTGAGATCGAATGTATTGAAAAGTTTGAAAGTTATTTCTTCAGAAAATTTGTTTTCTCTGGGTCAGTCTGAAATATACAAAAATTTAAGTAAAATATAATGAACCTGAAAATATTATATTCAGATTTGCAAGAATTGTCCACAATTAGAATTAAGTTCAATGCTTTTAAACGGAGATAATGAAACTCTAGGGGAGAAAATTGAAGTATATTGATCGAAGTGTATTAACAAAGTAACTTTTGTTGAGGATGATTGGTGAGATTGTACTGTAATTGTGAGAATTTGTCCTTATATGTATGTATGTAAAAGTAGTTTTTTTTCGAACAATGTCCTTTGTATTAAGACTAGACTGACAAAGAACTTGGTCTATTGTAGGTTGGGATAGAAGGACTTGATAACGCCTGTGTTCGTCCACAATCCAATTAACTGCATGAAGGACGGACCCTGATGATGGCGTCCTGTTCCAATGGTTCTCTCTAAAATTAGAATCGGGCTGGAAAATGGAATAATATTAATATATTTTCACAAATGGTGGAAAATACGGAAATTACTTGTTTTTGGCAAATATGAGACCAATTTCCTTGTCAGATTCTGTGTAGCTTTGCTATTTCGATTTGATATGAAATAAAATACAGTCCTCTCCTATGTTGTTTTTTATTTTCAGTAGAATTATTCAGAAAGATTGATATACTTTTATGTACATGTGTTAAGCTGATCGTGAGTACTAAGTAGTACCATCCCCATCAACAGGAAGACGGAAGATTTAGGAAATCCGCCGCTCCAAGCACTGTTTAATAACTAGCTTCCGACCTACATACAAAGATGCTTTCCATCGTTTGATGACGACGATGAACTATAGTAAGGTTTGCTTTTTGGTTTCACTGATGCTGCTAGGCTGGGACAACATCCCACGTGTAATTTAAATTAGCGTAATCTCAGTGTTTGAGGATAAAAGCGTCCCCGCTTATATCCGTTATTCAATTACTTATAATAGTGGATGAAATGTTGATGAACCAGTGGTCTGTCCTTGTGTTCATCGTAGGTGAACTAATAAGGATGTTTATCGATAACAAGTAATGGTGAGGGACTACCAAAGCAAATATTTCTTGGAGTTTTGGATTGCCCCTTAGGCAAAGATTCAGGAAATTAGTATTTTCTATTAAATCCTGATTAAAGTACGTGGATGAGTGAACATTTATTGTTCTAGTATTCCAAACAGTTCAGATCTTTAACAGGCATCAATTCTATTTTTGATATGAGGACCTCAGGAAATCCTTCACATTCAGCTATGAACGGTAGGAAGTAAATTTCATTGACAAGAAAAATGGCACACCAAACCTTACCGTAGAAAGAAAGTCAGAGCAACTGACTTTGAAACTTAAAGAAGACTCCAAAGATTATGTCCATTGCATTACGATCAACAAACATTTACCCCTGTTGTCGCTGAGCGATATTAAAACTTCGTTTTCTATCTGACTAAATGCTCGTTCCAAAGTTAGCTAACTAAATTATCCT
>JAQGAH010000529.1:0-34230 GCA_034696885.1 Lepidocyrtus paradoxus | reverse complement strand
GTGGTTTTCCCTCTGCCTGGTGCAGAGCTGCATGGCTTGGTGGTGAGGATGCGCGGGCTTCTGTCTGGGGGAATCTGGTAGATACCCCATCAGTATTTACCTAATTCCTTTTTATTTTTGGCGTCTCCTCGTCCCTTCTGACTGGCCACCGCTTCCTCCACCATTCTAGACCAGTTGGAGGGGTTAAGGAAGGAGTTGGTCGTTTCGTTTATGGTTTCTCACTCTCAACAGCTTCATGAAACTTTTTGAGAGAAATCTTTTACAGGGTGAAGTAGAGCTGAAAAGCTCAACATTATTATCCTCACCATTATTATTATGATTGCTATTCCAGCACAAATGCCAGCATTTCACACACACATAACGGGGATGATGATGGGGTGCTTGGACTTGTTTAGGTTCAACAGACTGAACAACGATGAAATGGTCGAGTTGCAGACTATGGTAATCGCACCGGGCACGGAGCCATTCTCAAAGGTGGAAACGTTTGAGACGCTCATTCTTTCCTCAAGTGGCCACCACTAAACTTCCCATTATGACAATTCCTGTTTGTCTTGATGTGTGCATGTGCATGACATAAAGCGCACAACGCACCTGTCCCTACCATTTTTGAGTTAATGAATCCACCCAAAAGCTCGATCCAGGTCAGTTGAAGATATGTGCATGTGTAATCCAACCTTTTTCTCTTTTTTAGAGGATATGGCTCAAAATCTCTTCATCCCATTTCAGAATACAAGGCAAGGGAGGGGAGACCAGGGATGATGTTAATGCAGCCAAAACGTCAACTTACATACTGATACTGATTATTGCTGACACACTCAGATTCAATTTTCCTCTACATCTCTGGAGATCTGGGAGCGATAAGTGTTTGCCAAATTTAGGGAGTGATGGGAGGAGGAGGTGGAGACTGTATTTGCTAAGGAACATCTATCCTCCACGCCACTCTGCTGGGCATAATGAATGCTCCTACTCCTCTAATGAATTTATGATGGTTTGTAAATGCCTTGCAAAGGGAAATCAAATCAAATCAGCAAATTTGAGCTTCATGCTTACCTCCACCTGCCCATCATCCTTTCAGAACCATCCCATATTCCTAATCAAATCAGTGTTGATATCTTATTCCCATTTCGATACTTTTTTATTTTATTTATTTATGCAAATTAGCCATTGACTGATTGAGATTGAGAGTCTGAGCGAAAATCCGCACAGCTCTGCAGAAGGGATTGGAAAAGTAAATTAATTATTGATGATCACCATCATCCCATCACGATGACGATGATCGTATCATCATCCTCATGACAAGTGAGCAAATTTGTTGTACACGATGAGCACACAAAAGAACAGAGTCGATCTTATTAAGTCCTCATGACATAACTATGCTAATGCGAGTTGGCTCTGCGGTGGAAAATCATATACGTTTTCTTTCGAGTATGATTGGATTGATCCTATCAAGTTTAATGTAAAGTGTGAGGCTTGTCATCTGTCAACCTGGTGCTGACGACATCATACCAATTTTCATAACAGCGTATCCGAATCACTGTTGGAGTAATTTGTAATTCCTTTTTTCTATCCATGTTATAGGCTGATTATCAATGTTTTATTCTTAAATATTAGTATTGAATAATAATGAATTGCTTGATAGTTACTCAGCAGGGACTCTGCTGGATTCCCTTACTGTGTAAATGAGCTTGTTCGAGTTTATTTGTCATATCTTTTCAATCCCCATTTCATAATCAAATAGCATCATCATCTCACGATTATTTGTAGGGAAAAGCATAAAAAATTAAAATAATTTTTTTGCTCAATGTATCCATTATGCTCATAGATGCTTGTCACTTTTTATCCATCTCATCCTCAGCTTTTTTTTGACGGGGTTGATTAAATTGGGAAATGAGGAATACGGTAGGAGGCCACGGTTTTGTTTGGCATCATCAGGACTTATAATCATCCTCTCCACCAGCGGGATTTTTTTGGGGGTTGACAATAACATAAAAAACTGGATGAATGTAAGTTATGCAAATAAACAAGCAAATGGATCGCGTACTAAAGAGTCTTACAAAACAGGTTTTCCATTCACATCACCTCACCTCAGCAAACAACAACATAGAGGTATGTGTAAAAGTGAGAAGTGAACACGAAAATTTCTGCACTGGAATGGAAAAGTCAACACCACCTCATGAACGTTTTAATCAACTTTTTTTTCTCCCCGTATTTAATACAGAACTAGGAAGGGATAAAGGAGCAGGGGAAGTGGTCTAGTCATGCGAAGACGGTAGCTGGCTAATATGACATGCGGGACGTCATCACAAACTCAGCCTTCCATATTCTTCATATCCTGCATGGCCTTATCCATATTTTCGCCAGGGAAGGCGAGGACTAGTCTCGGTTGACACCTTTTTAGCATTAGGCATAGTTTCTCGAAAACTTCAAGTGCATGGAGATGGAAAGGATTTGTGAATTGTATTGTGAACTGATATGGCTATGTATACTTTGTGGATTCCCTTCCTGTTTCGATCAGCCATTGTAAAAGCCAGCCATGCAAGGAGCTTTCAGCCAGTCTCGCCAAGCCAGGGATATATGAAATGCAATGAGAAAATCCCTTCATTTACTTTCGTATGCCTTGTTGGCGCTCTCAATTAACCCTTTCACCCCTTTACAGTTACAAACACAAATAAGTCCTGCAGCCCGCTTTTTGACACTCAGTCGTAGTCGGTGATTGATGATGATTTGTGTGTGTTGCAATGTACACTACTATTTACTAGCACTAGATAGGAATATAGGTAATTGGATTATTTTTGCGGTTTGTCACCTCCGACTGTCATCCACCATCGTCGTCATCAAAGCAGAGGGCATAGGAGGATAATCATCCTCCTTTTCCAGCCAACCTCCGCCTACATTTCTCACTTCTAATGCACACTACTACAATTACATCGGGCTGGGTCTCGAGCTGAAATGAAATCCCATCCAAATTTTCGTCTTCGTACTAAACTGACAAGAGGATGAGAGTGAAATGCGATCCTGAAGCCGTTCAGGTGTAATGAAGCCAGGCTAAATATCCACGCCATCCTACACAGTCTGGTTTAGTTGCTTTAATGTCTGCGTTTTTTTGGTGACTCGGGGTTACTCATTGTAAATACTCGAGTGTTTGTTTATTAGCAGAGCTAATTAAACTCGAGTAAGGGAAGGTGCACGTGTAGAGGGAGGAATAAGAGTAGCTGGAATGAATATAAATGGAATCCTTTTTTTCAAATCTTTATGAAAATCTCAAGACAAAAATAATTTTCTTTCCTTTCACATTTTGCTCATCATAAGCATATAGGCATTTTTTGACCAAGATATAGTCACCGGAGGATGGATAGGATCGGGAGTTAATTTTTTTTCCGCATATTTAAATATTTTAATCCATCATCATCACCCTCATTGTCAGAGCTGATGTGTCTCATTGTGTCCATGCTCGAGAGGAAAAGTGTATGGTAGGGAGTTTGGATAGCTGTCAAGAGAACAATCATCATCATGTCATGAAGATAATTACAATTCTGCAGAATACACGAGTACACAAAACAGGGGGAAACTAAGGTGAGATGGAAACGAAGCGGCGGCAGGCGGATCTCCTTTTCTCCCCTGTGTGGCTTCAACTTCTCTAGAGGAAGATGAGCTAAATGTGAGAGCCAGTTGCCAAAGTTCGGTTCCCCATAAAAGGGAATTCTCCATATAAAGCTGGCCCATAATAAGCATCATCATGTTTCCATTCTCAAATAATCACGTACAAATTTTCAAGTGTTCTGTACGATCCTGGTAGAAAGGATGGAGACGGAGAGGAGGAGAGAAAGGAGCAAAAATTATCTTTTAAGTGACGCTGGAAAAGAATAAAACGGAGCTGGTAACAATAAACGGGAAAGAACGCGAAAGAAGGGGATGATGACCAACGACGCTGATGATCATTGCGACGGAGAAGTTGGAGAGCGGACCAAGAGCTGAATGAATACTTATCAGATTAGCTCTTCCTACTTTATTATTATGTACTCACTTTACGCATATGTTCTCTTGTGATACGGATGATTATGCAATGGAGCAGTGTTACAAGCCTAAAGCAACAAATCTGGGATACTCGGACATTAGTGGCTTTCATCCAGATATCCATTTCCCTTTCAGTAATGGAATATTTTATGGCGTTGGTAATGATCATCATGGGATGATTGTAAATGATATTCGATAATGCATAATGTGAGATGGGGATGAGGCTGATATGACGCTTTTAAAACAGATATATATATAGCTGAATGGGTCCAGGTTTCCATTTTCGGTGGAACGGGAGAAACCAATGTCTATTGTTCCTAGTGAAAATTATGTTGCTGCTGATGAGTACGGAGGATGGGAGATGAAGCTGATGATTTCGGGAACTCTCAAGCCGGATTCACCTTTTTTGTTTTTACAGGCATGAATGGTGTGTGCTCTGAAGGCTGCTTGTTAAAAACCGGTGGTAATGTTCTGGGTTGATGCCGACGATGATGGCTTTCCAACGGAATTGAATTTTTAGGCATGATTACGCCATTACGTAAAAGGCAGAGGGGGAAATGAACAGAGGGAGTAAATGAACTGGAGCATGTCAAAAAATAAACTTGAAGTTCATCAAGAAAGGAGAAGGACATCAACATATGGACACAAGCTGGGTGCGTATGTTGGAGTGCGTGTGCTCCATTCATGGCATGATGCATACAAAACATGCCTCAAGGAGAGAGACTCAAACAACGGCTCCCTTTCAACGGGCCTCTGCTCTGGACCTATTGGCTGAAGGAGGAACTCTGGGCGAGAAAAAAAATCAGAGCATGAAAATGGAAAACTGAAAATGGCCCTTGTTCTCTCGAATAACCATCCCTGGAGAAAAAAAAACGGAGGAAATACGGCTGAATGAAATCTCGTTTTGGTGTCACGTCAGAAAAAAAAACACACCGGGACTCCCAATGTTTGCATCCACTTTATCGGAAATTACTTGCCAGAAGATGATGTTTTTTTTACTTTCATTATCTGCCTTTTTGACTGACTAACTTGTCATTGTAGAAAATGAGAGTCAAGTCAAAGTCAGAGTTTGTGACGGGTATTATTGCGAAATAATAAACATGCTGTTGGGTGCGTGTGCCTAAGCTTGCAGTCCAATTCTTTCTGCTCAACAACAAGCTCTGCCACTGCCTGTGATGAACAATAACGATAACTAACTAAAAGCATAACCATGATGAATTTACACAAATGCCCGGGATATAAAAAAAAGTTTTAATGGAAGTGAAAAATGAAAAGGATTCATTCTTCTCATTATGAACAGGCCTATTCAGCCGAATATGATTAAACTTGTTTAGAAGACAGTGGAGCGGAAGTTTGGAAAATCGACAACAGCCAAAGAACAACGGAATTAGTGATGATTGGATGATGATGAAGCTGAAGGTGAAACCATCATACGTTGTAAAATGCTAAAAAGCCTTTCAGGTTGAAATGGAAGCAGAGTAAAGGAAACTTTTTTTCTATCTCAACTCAACACAAACTCGTCAATTGTTGACAATCGGCAATAAAAGTCTCATCTAATTAATGTGCAAGTGGCAATGGCAGTCCTCTCAACGCAAATCTAAATGAGCTATCATCTTCAATAAATCATTGATTGGCGATACACCCGTCGCAATAACTTCATACTCGGAAAATACATTATTGATAATTAAACGAGCCAGAGAAACTCTTCACACGTTCAATCATCCTTTCAGCAAAATGTCAGAAAGTTGTTTGTTCTCTTCACTTCAAAGCTGAAGCAAAAGGTAACATCAAACAAGTGCAACTCAGCTCAAAGACAACTCCTCAAGTGGATACATACTATCGGGGAAAAAAGTACAGAATAGTAATTAGACAAGTCGTTTCCCCTCACTTAATTATAATTAATGATGATATAAAGATACTTTTGCAAATAAATATCACCAATGATATGAATTTACCTATTGGAATTTGATTTCCCTTATATTATTCAACCCCCTCCCATATCCCATCCACAGTCCAATTTTTATATAATACTTGCTAACTTCTCTGATAGATTCTAATCATCTTTTCCTCCTTTTCAATAATAGGCTCCCATTCCTTTTTCAGACGAGTCTGTAGCCATTTGAGCTCACCTTACATGTACCTATTTCATTTCACTCTGGTTTCAGAGGCTCAGTTTGAAAAGAATATAAACCAATCTCAACCAACAATCTGAAGGGTTAGCTAGGTAACAAGGATGAATTTGAATGAGCACACCATAAAAATATCTAGAGATCTGCATTATTTCGTGTTTTTTCCTTCTCAATTGAAAACAGAATTGAAAGTGAAGGTCGGCATAATTGTGTAAGTGCAAGGCGTACAGTCTTGGAGGGATTATGGTGAGTAAAGTTGTGCAATAAAATTTATCCGAAGACACAAAGGAATGTCAATGACAAAAAGGAACAAAATGACGACACATATTGCTACCAGTCATCATTTTTATAAGTACAATACCTTGTACTCCCCAAGCCGATCGATATTACTGATTAGTACGTTTTTATGGGGAAGGCTGTTCATGATGAATGCCTACGTCGTATTAACTGCATTCTTGGGAAGTGCTTGATTTAACGGACTGTTTTCAATTATGAAGTTATTTAAGACTTGATTTGGTTGAGGATCCCATCAGCGTTGAAAAAAAACATTGCCGACGGTTGTTTCGTCGAATTTGTCCCTGTGGGATTTTACCGAAAGGGAAGTTGATGAGGTAACCTAATTTTTTAGGAAAATTTTTATTAGAAATCAGGCAGCTTAACGATAAATTGATTGATTGACTACCTCATGATTCTGATTTTACTTCTAATTACTTAAGTACTTTGCATTTCTTATGGGTCATTCACAAGCCGTGGAGAATGCGACTGTTGGTTAGGTCTCCCCCCATAATTTATGATAAGCCATTTGAGTTTGAAACGTGAGGATATTTTGATTGTTTAAAGAGTCGGGCTACATAATTTATGAGGTAATTCGTCAACAACTCAATTGCATCCCCCTCCAATTCTACTTAGCTCGTTAATCTATTTATTTGAGTGATGGGCTAGTTGTCATTTGAAAAGTGGATACTTATGTCACGTTCAAGACAACCGCACGCCGACGATTCAATCTTGTCTTCACTCAGGGCGGTTTTTGCACAATGGCAAGAAAAAGAAATTTTTCATGAGCTTTACTACAAATCAGAAAATCACGCTGATTCCTTTTTTCATTCTGTCTTCAATGACAATTGTAAAAATTTTGTTGCCTCAAAAGCACAATTACTTTACCTGTTTTTCATCCCCTTCGCGAAAATCTGGTCAGTCGCCATTATCCTATCGATAATTGGGAATAGGCAATCATACTTAACATCTATCCATTAGGTTGGAATCCTGTCATGATTTTATTTATTGTCAAGTCACAATCTCACTAGCAAAGATTTGAAAAAGTGCTGTAGAATTCCGCTGCAAATTGTGGTTGCAAATTCATTCCAATTTAACAAGCCGTAAAATATCCATCGATATCCATCTGCATTCTGAGCTAATCTATTTTCATCATCTATTCGAGATCCATAACGTTTTATTGCTCCTCTTAGCTTTAATGACTATTTCGGGAGAAAAAAAGGGACTCACGGTACGGTGTCAGCATTAGCCATATTAACTCAGGGGATGCTGAATGATAAATGGTTCATTTTCAATTCGTATCATTGGCCTGGCCACTAAATGATGAAAAATATCTAATAAAAAGATAATCCACTTTTAACTGACCATGAGGACCGGACGCTATCCACGTCTATGCAACAACAAAGCATTCCCCTGCACAATTGATTTTTTCAGTCCCTGAGGCCCCAGCGCAACTTCACCATCGGCAGCCCAGCGGTGGTGTTGCGCTTGGTAGCAGACACCTTCCGCTATCACTCCAATGATGAAATACTTTTTTTATTTCCATCAATAAGATCGGATCAATAAGTAGCAAAAGACTTTTGACAACAATAAAACAGTCAAGTAATAAGTTATACATAGCCCATATGGATCCTGCAGGTTGCACGAGCCCACCGTCATCATCATCATCATCTTCAGACAATATTCCTATAAATGGGACAGTCAACCATTTTCTTTTCAATAATGAGACCAACTCGATGGAAGCTCACCTGCGAAAAAAAAATTGTGATAAGCTTGCGATGAGGCTTGTACGAAAGAACATGACGCAATAGCAGAATCCCACTGCAGGCCATTCCCTGTCTGAGCGTAAAAAAGGCCCAAATCTAGTTATAAAATTGAGAATACTTTATGCTGTTAATCACATTTTTTAAGGGGACATTTATTCATTTATCCCAGTTTCCCCCTTAAGAGATGGAGATAACTTGAGGGAGGAGGGTGTCGATAAACGACATCCTTCACTATACGCTCTAAGCTCCATATATAAGTAGCACTCCCATATCGCAATAATATTATTTTAGCGACTGCACCTCTCCTTAATCCCTTTTCTCCCCTCGCAAGAGCTCATTCACAATAAAAGACAATCTTAATCATGAAATTGGATCTTCTTGTTGGGAAAAAATATGATGTAAGATTGTTGACTCAATGAAAGTCAGAGACGGAGGGATTGTCAGGGAGGGAAAAAAACATGAATGGGATGTAATAATAATTGTAATAACTGTAATAAAACATGTAGTTTTGCTTTTTGTTCACTTTGACTTTTTTTGTGCGACTCAAGCTGATAGGATGTTACATCAAAGTACGGTAGCGCAGGAGCGCTGCTACTGTTGTAAATCGATACATGTGTTTATGTATTTCCCTTCTAGAGTTGCAATTTGACGCTGTTGTCATACGCTAGAGCGTACCTAATGATGGGACGCTCGTTGACAGTTGCACTCGCTGGCTGCTAACTAGATAACGCTTTTTAGCGAACTGCTGTGCAACCACTTTAGCTCGATTGTTGCACTTTTTATTTCCTTACAATAATCGCGTGCTGATTCACGATATGAGCATCATCGTCATCATCAAAAAAAACTGGTGATGGGGGATGATGATGAGGCTGCCGCATGCAGTGATAAGGCTTGTGCACCGCTCTTGGTGACAATAATGGAGTAGCTCTTGTACTGTTGATCAGTCTTCCTTAGCAAATGATAATAAGACATTGATCTAGTTTATAAAAAAATGATGAATACTTTTTAAGTAGGCAATTATGCAATGGCAGGCTGCATGGCTGGTCAAAATAAATCACGTTATTGTCACCATCATTTTATGCTAGTTGTAAATGTCCTCATTATCATTCTTCTCAGTCTCATTATTGTCGGGATGTTTTTTTGGTACTTTCATCTTAACACTATAGCAATGTGATTGTTGCAACTGCAGTTGAAAAAAAAAATCAATTTCTAGCTTTTCCTAAATGCATAGGTACAGCTTGGAACGTGCTTATTAGTCATCGTAAATAGGGAGCTTAACGAGCAGAAATGCTCAGCTATTATTATACGCCAGGCTAGTCAACCTAATCTTGAGCATTTATAGGTAATTTTAAATCCTCTTTCCTTCATATATTGACCTAGTATGTCAGGTAATTATTGTTAGTGGAGTACAGAGTCAACATCAAGATGTAAACATTTCAATTCTGCTCACTAGTCTAACCTATTCATCATCTTGGAGTATTCCGTGTCATCATCAACGGAATTTTGTTGCGCCTGCGAAATATATTTTAATTCTGGTCGTGTGAAAGCTGGGAAAAAGGTATCCTTCAATAATCAACAACTGGTCTTCTTCCGCTCTCCTCTCGAATTCCTCTCCAGTTGTGTGAGCATTTTCCAGAAATGCCCATAATGATAATGATAACTGTCAGTTAGCAATTACATAGCAGGATGATCATCATATCGGACGTGCCATGACTGTAAAATCGGGTCGACGGGCTATTCCTACCTTCTGCATGTCTCCTTTCGTATGGCCTCTCATCCGTCATAATATCAGACACCAGAGGCGGGAGTACCGTCGGGATTGACTATTTTAATTTATTATTTTTTCCTCAGTAAATACATTTCTGTTTGTTTCTGCCCATGCAAGTAAATTGCGTCATGTGCTTACTTTTACATTGATTATGATTACTCAACCAAATGGCTGCCCTTCGAATTCCAGGTCATGTGTGGAGGTACACATTTCCCACTTTTCAGGCCCTTTTAGCTGACTACCTCCAAACTGAATACCACCACATCACATACTTTCCCATTCATTTAAGCTGGCTGGCAGACTTTAATTGTGGATAATCATTGCCATTATCATCTTCATAATTAATGGAATATTATGCCTCATCACATAATATCAGAGGAACATACAGCCACGCATAATTATGTAGCAGGCTGGTAAAAAAAGAAGAATGCGTCCTATTCAGATTTTCATTGAGTGACTCACTCACCTTTTGCTATAGTATTTGTATTTGTTTTGGGGTAGTAAAGATAATATCCCTTTTTAATAAACTCCCTTCACAACCATTAACATCCATTTGTCTTCATAATTAAAGTTCCTTTGAAAAAAGGGGCTTCATCATGACTAAATGACTTTGCTCTTTAGAGCGAAATTAGGTAAGAACGTCTGGGCTGATGATGAAGGCATATAAACAGAGACAAAATCAAGTTCTAACATGATTCATGGACGAGTGCTTTGATCCACCAAAAGGAAAACGTTTTTCACCATTTCCAACAAAAAATTGACTTTTTATTACTCAATCCCCAGCTGCAGCTTTTCTCCATCTAATCACCAGCGTAACATCGGAGTCAATCAAGATCAACACTTGAAGAAATATTGTTATGGTTAGTTATGACGAACACGAGGCAGACGACTGATACTGATGGGTGACTCAACGACAGTTGGGAAGCTGTTTAGTCAAAATAATACTAATATTAGTTTTAAAACATTTCTATATTTTTAACAAGATTTTAATCGCCAACAAACTGAAAGGCTGTCCTTACGTATTCCACTTACTTTCCTAACTAGACTACGCAGTTTTGCATAATTGGCAATCACGTTCACACACAAAAGCCATCCCACTTTTTGTTTCGTCCCTTGCTCAAACCATTAAACGCGACGATTTCCTTTTCAGCTAGTCTAAAGTTTACAGTCTAGTTTATAATTAGCGTAAAGGAGGTGTACTTTACTTTCAACAAAACCAACGACAGCTTTAAGACACTCAGACCATGTCAGCTATGGCTTATTCATCTTATCTTATCAGTTCCAAAAAAACTTTAACCATTACTTACATATATTTTTCCACTTCTAAATCAAACAAAAAGTAACTGAAAGAGACAAGCATCTTTTTACACGATTTAGTACAATCCTATCATTCCCAACAATCACAAAAAAAATGGTACAAAGATGAGAAAAAGGGAAAGGGTTGGCCCTGGCTTGGGCTTTACGTCTACTTCGCACTCTCACACAAGCGCCTATAAAGATTTTTGTTCAAACATTCTCATTCATATTAATTTCCCATGTCCATCCAAATCCACCTCGATGATAATGATGCTCGTCGTGATTGTCTTATTTTTAGCCAGCCATCCCATGACTTAATGAAACAAAGGAAAGGTATTGTACGGGAATAAAAACAGAAATAAAAAAAAACTGCAAGGTAACGTCAAAGTTCAATGCAAGACTTTGTTTTCAGGATGCGATCTGCCTTATCGCTACTGCATTGCAACTGACGAGCGAGGAGGATGACTAAGAGCGTTTCAAAACTGAAAAGTAATCAAAGAGACGAGGAATCAAAAGGAAGAGTCAAACCAACAGTCAGAATTCAAAGCTATTATGCTGACCATGTCAAATTCAAGTATGTAGGCTGATGACTCTCGATGCTTTAGTGTTAGTTATGCATCACAGCTCCAAACTAAAGGGAAGGCTCTGTATTGATCACAATCACATATCAAAATGCCCACCTTTAATTACACTTTCTATTTATGTTAGATGGAATCTTCTGCAAACTATGGTTATATAACAAACGTACTTATTAAAAACTGGGAGGAGATAATCAGTCAGATGATTAAGAAAAAAGTGAATTACTTTAGTTTGAAAAATTATCATCTTTTTCCTCTCCTTCCCTCAATGACAATAATTCTTTTTTGTACATTCCATAAAATTAGATTGGAATGGAAGATAAATATTTCTCCTATTTTTCTCAAAAGAAATGATTCCTCTTTTCTTTATTAGCAAGGACACGACTTGGAACGTAAATGAATAGATTAAGTTGATGATGAATATAGAAGAAAAACGTATCTTAAATGAAGAAGAAACATAAAGACGAGGCAAAGGAGGATGAGCGTGCAATAAGGAATGCAAACAACCAGTTTTTTTTCACTGTCTTTCTATGACTATGAATGTATAGCGTGCTTTCAATACGTTTTTTTAAGTTGAATCACATAGTAATTAAAAAAGACAGGTATTCATCAATTATTCATGTTTTCTCTATTGAATGATCCCCTTTTTCTTCCCACCACACCATCATCCTCATCATCATCATCTCCCCAAGTTCTTGGTATGGTCAGGTAATAATGAATGATGATCTTGTTCTTCCTCCCAGTCCACGACTGTGGAGAACGCGGCGTTAGTCTCCCATCAATGGCCATGTTCATGGGGAAACGCACATGAGCAATTGTTAATGTTACACTGAGAAATTACATAGGCTGAGTAACAAGTCATGATAATGATGACCGTGAACCCAATACGACATGGGTCTTACAACTGAGCATCCAATAATTATTTATTGTTATTATTCCATAATAATTCCAATCACTCAGTTCTCCCTTTCAGCTATCATTAGTGTTATTATCGTTGTGATGACATTGTCAACGAAAGGGAAGGATGGTTTGGAAGCCCACCGCTCATAAACACATCATCATCATCTGCGGCCCCACTTGAGGAAATATATTGTCTTTGTCAAAAAGATTATTAATTGTGCAGGTGTGTGCGAAGAGGTCAAAGAGTGAAAATATTGGAAACGAGGGTTCCCTTAAATCAATGTATGTCAGTTTGTGAAAAAATGTGTTCTTTGGCGAAAAAAAAATATATACATTGAGTGGGTATACTACACCTAATGATTTTTATTCTAATCTCATCCCTCATACGAGACCAACTGCAACCGTGAAATTGAGAGGGCACAGTGATTGCCATAAAAAGAGATTTTACACGGGTCGGGGTGCTATCTTGTCATGTCAACATTTTCAGATAGGGATAGGAGCGTTATTCAAATGAGAGGCCATTATTGGATAATACCATGTGAATATAGTTGAGCATGAAGGTACGAAGCCATAGTATGTGTTTGGCTAGCCTCGGGGCGTAATAATGATAAAAATGTAATGTGTTCCTTTTGGTTGAAGAAAAAGAGGCCCTTGACGGGAAGAATGGGGAGAAGGGCAGAGAGTGATGAGTATGCAAGCCCATATCGCATTTTCACTTGAGCTTCAAGTTGAAGTGAGATGGAAGCCTGAAATATTTCCCATTGTTAAGCCTGGCCCAGCCACACTAGTGAGAATTGGCCTGGAGCGAGTAACGAGAGAAGAGCACTAATTGTCAGTGTTGTTGTTCATTGCCAGTGGTGCATTGCATTGCTTACAACTGACAAAAGCCTCGAGAGACTCCCTTCACGGGAATTATAACTGGATGGGGATATAGGTACACAAGTTGGGTTTGACTGAAGGTAAGTCCACGAAATATAAAAGTGGATTCAGCCATTTCCACTACGGATAAATTATCCACTCCCTGTCCGTCCTCCTTTTCCTGACTTTTTTTTCCGAGGATCACAATGGGGGAAAAAGGACAAAAATTCAAAGGCATTCTCGGATTGATATAATTGTACTTTTATAAAATGAGAAAAATTTGCTCCTTTTTCATCATCTGCTCATATCCTCATCGCATTGTGTGAGATATAAATGTGTGCAGTTGGGCTGGTAATAAGTATGCTACGGATCTTAAGGTTTATGTCAGGTACATCGGGAGGGACTATAACAGCAATGATAATAATATTATGCTTCAATGTCCCAAAGGTTTCATTCTAAACTTTTTTTTGTTAGAGCTGCTCACCATTTCTTTGAAAAGTACAGGGCCTCCGAGACAAATGTGACAATCAACTAAGGTTTTGTCCCCTTTCATAATACTTGGAGGACCAAGAGCAAGGCCAGGTAAGGGGAATGAAGAATGCCTTGTGTAACAGCATACCAACCTATATTGCATCTTGGGTTTGAATTTGTTTCGGATGCACAGTTTCTCAAAAAAAATACCATTTTTTTTCAAGAGGGTAGATCTATCCCCTTTTGAAAATGAAAAGAAGAGGGAAAACTGCCACTTGAAGGGAAAAGGGCAATAGGACTCCGTCAATAGAACAGTTTAATCTATAATATTCACTTCATATTACAATGCCAGGGACGTATTGAAACCATCCCTCTTCAAATCAATTTTTTTCCAGTGCTTCTCCATCCCTTCCTCATTTCCTTTTCCCACTTAACTTTAAAGCCGTCCAGAATCCACATCACGCTCATTATTACAAGAAGGGGCCGTCCGGTTCCCTTCTCGCCATCTTCATCTTTCTCAAGATTAGTCAAGTAACTTGAGAGGGATATGCCGGGACCCTTTTTCATTCAATTCCTTTTTCCTTCTTTACCAAAAATAATAATGTACCTCAAGTATTATTAGTTGAGTTGGCTATTTCCCTGATGTACTTACTCCCCACAAAAAGTTTTTTCCCCTCCAAGTAATTCCTTTATGGAAGGAGGAATAGTGACGTGGAATAAGTAAAGGACTTTTTGTTCGTAATCAAAGATGAAGGTTCTTCATCTTCAGCTTACAGCCTATGCATACGTAAACCTGCATAGTTCTTTTGAAGGGAAAGAAAAACTTTGTAAATGCAATGCACTTTTGAGGGAGAATGGTGAAGGATGGATGGATTCCCTCAAATGTTCTCACTTCCAGCTTGATCCATGCATGGGTCACTGACTGTCATTTGTTCCTGGATGCAACATGAAGGATATTTTTTTGTACAAAACTGATTTCACGCTTGATACATAAAACCCTGATATTATGTGCCTTCCCTCTTCTTCCCTTTTCTCCGTATTTATCCCATTTTTTACCCGGAATTTCCCGCATTTTTTTCTCTCCAAACATCCCCGTAAATTAAGCAACTCCTTTTATCCCATCCAATCTACTTAAGGAGAGTGGCTAGAGAGGGGGTTAAAATATTTCCAGCTTCCTCTTCTAATTTGTACAAATCTATCTTGCTGTCTTTGCGAAAAAAAAACATAACAAACCCAAAACAAATCTTATGGCTTCTCAACTCTCAATGTCGAATAGTCAAAGTTTTTTTTTTGGAGGAAGACGAAGAAAACGACTTCTCAAAACTTCTCCCACCAACCATTCCATTATAATTTGGGAAAGGAAGGTAGAAACAAAATGAAAAGTGAATGGAGATTGATGAGCTCAGAAATGGGCGACCACACCCATGTCAATGTAATATTATTATGGCTAGCACTACTCTCCCTTGTTTTCCCATTCATTCCTCTTCCGTCACTCATTCATTCATTCTTCATTCACTCACATTTCCTTCCACCTAATCCATCCATCTCCTCCCTACTCCTAGTGCTTAATCTAATGCTATGCAAAATCAAGGTGGAGGAAGAGAAAAAAATCCCCTCATCCCAAAATAAAACCCTTTTTCTCTCTCCTCCTCCCGCTGCTAAATCATTATCATCATTGTCGTGAGGACTAAAACACCAAAAATACATTCCTCTAACTTGGCTTTTCTTCATCCAAGCCAAAAAATGCAACTCAACCAACGGATATCCTTCTTCGGGAGTAGCGCCAGCATCCCTGGCTCAGCCTGATGACAATGCATCTGTTACATAATCAACATTAATAACAGCAAACAACTGAACCTAAAAAGTAGAACAAAAAAGGAGGTAATAACTTTGCAACAATGGTCAGCTCACTAACACCTAATAACAATATCAAAGGTTTAACAATGCGCACATTAAAATGATTAGTATATGGTGGCTGTGCCAGTGTTGGGTCCTCTCCCTTCATTACTTTTATCATACAAGCCTTTAAAAAAAACAAAAAAAAATATATCTTTAATCATCACCATCCCTCTCAATACAGTCATGACGGGACACGACAGCCCAGCAGCAGTGAAGTGGAGTCAAACAAAGTTGCAATGAGAAAAAAAAACATAGCTAGAAAAATGCCATTGTCAATGTCATCGTCCTTTTTCATCTTATCTTTCATATGAAAGCCGAAAAGAAACGTCACCCTTTACTCCACCACCACCACCACCAACCATCAGCAAATCCTTCTTTTGTAATTTTGCTCTTATTATTATCTCCATTTCTGACAATTACTTATTATTACTGTTACATTACTATAGTTAATATATAGATTTCCCTTCCATGTAAGATCTTATCTTCCCTCTTGACTTGCAATTTTTTTTCTATTGTTTTGGCGTAAAATCAATTCTTATTGTAAGGTATGCCTATAGTCATCATACGAGCATAGCAACCTCCTAACTCCATAAACTAATAGTGCTCAACTGATGACGAAGGAGTTGCCTTCACAGCTCTGCCACATATTATCTGTGATATTTTTTTACTTAAAATCTGACTTCTTTGTTTCTACCCCTTCGGCAGACAAAAAAAAACGCAATAATGGTCGTCAATCCTTGTCAATCTAAAGTTAATTACTTTGCATACCTAAATAAGTTTGGAGGAGAGGAAGACAGGCGAAAAAAGTTCAGTTGCTTTTTGGCTGCGACAATGAATGACGACGGGGACGATGAAGTGTTGGCAATAGTATCATCCATTTTCTATTGAACGGTATTAATCAGTAAATTCCTACTTTTTTTTTTAACCTTGCCCCTTCCTCGCCTCCTCCTTCCATTACGTAAAATATAGTTGAGAGGGATGCTATGACAAGGCTCATGACTTGGGAGGAGGAATTCGGCATACGAGAATATCAGTCAAAGCTCAAAATGATCATCCATTAATTCGAATGTCAGTCTTATGCTCTGTCTTGAAGAAAATGGGATTCCATTTAGACTGGGATTGTTTTTAAAGCTTGACATCCCGCTAAAATAGCTAATTATTGATTAGCAAAACGGGGAAAAAGAAGGGGTTGCAAATTTTTTTCCTTCAAATCTGTTGACATTTTTCAAAGCTGAGAGACGCGATTCATCTAGCCGGATGTTCTGAGGAGGAAATTTTTTTTCTCGTTCAAAATGCACTCGATACAGGACATGCGAGATCTTACATCTTACACTAAAAAAGTGTACCCCGCCCACACGCATCGCTCCAACAGACTTAGAATTCTGTAGGTTAAATGACTCCACACTCAGACCATATGCAAGCCTTGTAATATGATATAGAATTGTTTATTTTTTCAAAAAGAAAATAATTGCCATCGTAACAGGATACTTCATAATCAAATCACACATCAGCCATCAAGCTTTTAGGAATGAAGGCATTTCTTCTCCCCCTCCATCCCTCTCAGATGATTAGGTATTCAGAGGGAATTAAGGTGAAGGGTTGGTGGTGGTGGTGCTGCTAGCCCATTGTCAGCAAAGTGTGATAATTAAGCGTCTTCATGTGCTATATTTTTTTATGATGATGACTCCATCAGCTTTTACTCCAGCAAGGGAGAAAAAAAATAGGAGAGGCTCTTCCCCACTTTCACATTATTCAAGAAACGAAATATCCCTCCATTCTTGATGCTTATTTATTTTCTGGGATTTGTGTATTTTTGAGCCAAGATGGTATGGTGGTGGCCATTGGGGACTCCTCAATGGTGAAATGAAGCACACCATCGCCATCGAGTATTAAGGACACCTGCTGATGTTGCATTGCAGGTTATGATGATATTACTATATTACCCGAGCCTTTCCTCCTTTTCAGTAATAATTTTTCTCTCTCGTAAAGAGAAGATAATATTTATTGTCAGCATGAAATACATCATCCTCATCCTCCTCCTAATCAACATATGATTATGCTGATGCTGATCATCTCCCTCTTGATATAAATATGTGCATGTAAGTGTTCTCTCTAGATGAGTTATGATCACGGCAAGGGAAGATGCTGAAGTTCAGGTGTAAATGTCAAAGTGGGGAAGAAAGGAGGACGGGGAGAGGATATCACAGCAAAAGGCTTGGCTTTGGCTTTGGCGTTTTTTGGTCACTTTAAAGAAATCTGTCAGGAACTAGAAAGAAAATGGCTTTACTTATTTGAATATCCTTCTGCTTTGATCCTCGTGTGGTATGGCGTATGTCGCAATGACAGAGGAAGAAACTGTAATAAAAGTTGTGATGTTGGAATTTTGGTATTTGGGCGAGAAGGGCTAATATCTACAATATTTGGTTTCACTTGTTGGACCTCAGTTAAGTCGTCTTCATAATCCCCCTTCTTCATCACGAGACCTGTGAGAATGATAATGAGAAACGGACACTATTGTTGACCGACCTACAGCAAAGCGAAAAAGAAACTGTCACAGGACACAAGAGGGGGAAAAAGGAGAAATAAAGTAGTCAACTCTTTCCCTTCATGATAATGACGGTACTCATGTTCAACTCCTGGCGTAGCATGGCATCTCCCAGCCTACCTTGTCTTATAGCCCATCATCCATCCCACGGAAAGCAATGTATCATTTCATAAGTATTTTTTCACGCAACAACAATGCCTTGCAAGACTTAACAACATTTTTTTCTCCTTTTAGCTAAATGCAGTAGCCCAACTAGTGACACCACAGCCATTCCTTAAGTTTAGTCTGAAATAATAATTTTTTATGACTTTATAACAATATGAGAATAAAAAAATGTGTTTTATCAAGCTAACGGACCCACATACATATATGTATGAAAAGAGCACAAAAGAGCCCATCTTCATATTTACTTTTTCAACAAAATAAAATCTCACCAGCGTCATTTAGAAGCCGGAGATGTTGCTGTGTTTTCAGAATCGAGAAATTAAAGGAAGGTGTGCCACTATCAGGATTGCATCTTTATTATGAAGAGGAAAACAAACTATATAACATTTTTTTAAGGAAATATTACATTTTTTTACTATCGTAAATATCACTGATCGATCATGCATACAAAACCCAAAAAAGCTGAAGGGGTGGTGTGCTGATGTCGTTTGTGGCGTTACAGTTGCATGATATGATAATGTTGATTTGTGTTAGATTTATTAGGATTGTGTGTGCGTGGCATGGTCATCATCATCGTCATCATCACCAGCATCATAATAAGGAATCATGATGATAGGGATAAAAAGGTTTAGGAATTGGATGAAAAATATATATAACCTCCCCATCAGCCCATGCGAAAAAAAGTGTATATTTCAATCTTTTCTACATTTCCACGGACAAATCATCCCAAGCAAGTTTGGGAGAAACGGGGATGATGATGACATGCATGCAAAAAGGTAGTGGGAAAATATACTTAGGGATTGGTGTTGCCGGGTGGAATGCACTGCAACGTTTTTTTTAGCAGAGTGGAGTTTGGAGTGCACAGTGAAAACGCAGATGGAACACGGGATTTTCATGTTATGCATATACGTGACAAATAGCTTATGAGAGCAGTTGGCAATATATTACGAGGGGAAGCCCGTCAAAAACAGACAGGTGAAGAAGAAGAAGGGAAAAAAGAATCAGATGAAATATCAAGTCTTTTCTCTCTCCTTCCCAGCTCTGCAGATACACTTAAGTAGTGCTTTTCCCTCAGTCGAAATGCTGCTGCTGATGACGATCGTGGAAAAAAGCGACGGAGAGACGGGCAAGGATAAAAAACCGGTATAATATGCAAAAATCAGATGAAAAGGATGGATTGCTGGGCATCTCCCTGACTGAAACATTAGTTAATGCGTATATTTGTTGTTTCCACTAGGATCATCATTCAACAATCCCTTGTTCTTATTTGCTCAGGAAGACAGCTCAAGCAAATAATACATTATGTGGGACTACTAACTTTGAGCTGAGGAGGAGAGATATGTTCAGATATGAATGAGCTCTGCATTCCTCCTCAGCCTTATGCTAAGGAGTAATTATAGATATATAAAAGTTTTTTTTTTTATATTCTCGCTGATTATGTAGTAGACAGGAGCATTCGTGCCACATGGTAATTTGTTGGCGAGAAATAATATAAGGAGAGAAGTAGACTAAAGTGACAAATGGGAAAGATCCGTCGTTTGTTTCCCTCGCTTCATCTGATCATCGTGGTTGTTGAAATGATATCATCAGCGAGTTAAAAAAGATTCTGCATAAGTAATACCCAGCCAGAGCGAGGAGTCTCTGACAAGTCCACGCTGAGTTGGAGGGGCTGATGCTGTGCAATATCAGAAACAGCACTTTAATTACGAGCGAGAAATGCAGTGTAATCAAGGCTTATAATCTCTTTAACCTGTGTACACGCGCTTGGTCTTTTATGGCTCAGGATTTTTTCTCTGTTTTTATACATTTTTATAATGCTAATACCCATTTATCATATTTGTGTTTAAATACAAAAGTGTTTCTGAAAGGGAAAAAAATATTTTCCTGGATGAAAGGTGGAGATCATCATCATTACCATTAGAGCATTGTGTGGGGCTTTTTTCTGCACCCTTCACTTTTCTTCACACAACATCATCATTATCATCATCAGCGGCATTAGTCGCAAAAATATATATAAAAAAGAGGAGAGAATGTCATTTATCATTGAGTTTAATGGTGGAGGAAGAACACAATCAGGGAAAATGTACCCATCAGCATTATGCCACCAGAGGAGCGTATAAGGAGCGTGGTCGTCATGTCATGTCATGTCAGTTTTTTACGGGGATTGTGGGGAAAATGAGGAAACAGTTGCGATGAGAAATTAAAGATGGGTGTCTGAAATGCTTCTGTAATTATTTTGTACGTTGGATAGAAGTAAGTATTGAGAAGTCTATAAACTGCAGTGGAAGCTCCACTGTCAATATTGACTTTCGAGTTTCTCATTCACAATGAGAGATGAATGGGCACATTGTTAATTAGGAGAATCGCTTTGATTCCTTTAATCTGCGACGATCCACACCCTTCCAACTGGAAAATGGGATGGGAGAAGGTTATTAGGAAAGATGGAGAAATTGGGTATGTAAATACATCATAAAAAAGGTTTCTCTGAGCCCGCACCGCCGCAATAGTTCCTCTGTGAAAAAACTATTCCCTCCGGAAAATTATCCATATTCGTTTCGGATTTTCACACACGGCGGCAGCTCACTGTGTCCTCGATCGACTAAGATCATTTTCACTCAATCTCTGCTCAAGTTACGTAATTGAGCTAAAGGATTCCGCTGTGCTTCAAGATGCTCAAGTTGGGAAAAAGGGAAATGAAGCCGAAATGTATCCTTTCTTAAAAGTTAAAAATGAAATAGTTTTTAGACCGATACACCAATCCCTTTTCTGAAGGCTTTTTCTCTGTCCATGTGCTAATTATTGAAAGGCAACCGACATCAGACCCGATCGTTTTTTCGGATTCGGCTAACCTAATACTTAAAATAAATAGAATGAGGTAATAAATGATCGTTTTCAATTGTGAGCCTGTGTAATCACATGGCTTATATCTAGCTTTCCCACAATAATTAAACGTTGCGGTCGCCAAGTCATTTATTATCAGGTGAGCATTTCATCAGTTCAAAAATATATTTCCCAACCTCATTCCTAAATCAGTTTGGGGTCTTTCTCAGAATCATGAGGAAGAGTAATAAAAAGGGAACAAACTACAAATGTTACATATCATGGTACACACCTGCACAACGTTAGCTGAACTATTTAAATTCAGTTTATGTTAGATCTGAGGCATTTCCGGAGACCTACCATAAAAACAAGCGTTTTGATTAAAAACTCTGGACATTTATTGCTCTTCCACAATTAACCAAGTTTAAGCTCCTACCCCCACAAGAATCTCAACCAAGCCATCAAACCAGAAGCAGTTAAGTGAATGAACACCAGCTACTTTCAATTTTCATATTGGGGAAACATAAATTAACTACATCATAGCATGCCTTGTTTCAGGAGCTGAAATTTACTCAGTAAAAATCATGCTTACACTTTCCAGTGCACTAACGCTAAGCTCCTGTATTTTTACCTCTCATCCTTCCCATTCAGATGCATCCACTTCTCAGTTCTCAATCCAAAAAGTCCCTTTTGTTATTCAATAGGGGAACTACATGGAACATGGATAAGTGCATTCTCATAAAAAAACCCTAACAAATCCCAGATTCACACTCTTTCCTCTCATTATCATCATCAATACTTGTAGCTAGTACGTACTTAAATGTGAACAAGAGGAGCTCTCCTAACAAAAAAACTCTAATATTTCATTTTCGTGGTACAAATCCAATGTTGGAGAAAAAAAATGGACGCATGTTCATGCTCATCTTTCTTTATAAGAGAAGTACATTACCATGAAATTTACAATATATTTTTTTCTGCTCTCACTGTCTCGCCCCCTCTCTTTCTTCGTGGTGCACAGCAGGTAACCTTTTTTCAGAATTGGAAATAATTGTTACTCCACCACCATTACTACAATCACCACTAACAACGACCACCACCACCAGTGTGCTCTGTCTAAGAATGGAGACCCAAGAAAAAAACATGCAACAGTAGCCCAGCTTATATCCCTGTGAAGAATGGACAAAATCGCAAAGGGAAATTTCCAAGATGTAATATAATGGAATGGAATATCATCTTCTTGTATGATCCGTCGTCCTTTTTTGTAATGGCTCACTTCATTACATAAGAAGAGAAGCAGGAGCAGTAGCACTTCAAATCTTCACTCCATTTCCATCCACTTCACTTAAGCTTCACCTTCGTCTCTGCTTACTGTTCTTTCCCTTTGGCTTTGATGGTGTGTTGTTGTTGGATGAAAAAGAATGAAAAGTAGCCGTGTAAATGCGTGTTGTGGAGATGGAAGAGTGCTTCTGAAGAGTAGTCAGTAGTGGTCCGGCCTCAGCCTCTAATTGTGTTAGTTTCGTTGGTGGTAGCTAGGCTTGATGGTGGATGACGATGATCTCAATGATATATAATGATACTTAACATATAATATGGAGACATTATAGCTAGGGAACGTCTTGTAAAAAAACATGGATCATTCTTTCATTCCTTTGGAGCCTCTCTCGATCTCCTTGAGGGAGCTTCTTCACAATTTTTCAAATAGCCACACACATCCATAGAAATCCAGAATAGACTCAAGATACAAGATGGACAGAAATAGATTTTTTTTCGCAGAAATATTATGGCCGTGACGTAATTGTCAATTAGTCTTTACGTCAAACGTATAATTCGAGCTAATGGTAATTGACAAAAGAAGCACTGCTCATTCTTACAGATTCCATAAAAAAGAGAAAAACAAACCATTTTCCCCCACTTTAAAAACCGACAAACGACTACTCAACCCGGAAAGAAAGTTTTTTTTCGAAGAATAGCAGAGAGAAAAAGCACACAAATAATATTACAAATGGGAGGAAAAGTGCGTAGCCCTCCACACACATCACTATTACTCCGAACGACGCTGCGAGAGTGTGTGTGTGCTTCCTCCAAACATCATATTATTCATATCCATAACCACTCTCCGTCCTTTTCCTTTTTTTCCCTCTCCGCTCATCGTTTTCATACGAATTTTTAAGTAGATAGATATGGGAAAGTGAAGTAAAAGGGGAAGACAGAGAGGAATGGGAAATGTCGGATTCCATTCTTTTGACATGTTGTTAGGACGATAAAAAATTGTGTGTTTTTCTTCTTTTTTTTTGGTGTGTTTGGTAAAAAAAGCGGGATGGATGGATGGCACATTATGTAATGCAAAAGAAGTGAGTAGTTGAGTAACTGCTTGTTATTACACAGTACTTACTAGGTTTTTTTTTTCGGTGTGTGCGCTACTACTTACTCGCACTTACCCGCACACACACAAACAAACAAAAAATGGTGACAGGCCATAATGCAACCGTTTCTCTTCTTCAGCCATCCACCGATCGTCCAGACTTGGGGGAGATGATGGAAAGAGAGGCAGATAATAATGGCAAGCAAGAAATGTTTATCTGTTGGCTCAAGCGTGGCAACATAATGCAAAGTATGTGATGCATCATATTGTGTGGTTTCTCCGAAGGATAAGAAGATCTGCATGGGCTTCACTTATTTTCACCCGTTTATCTTTCCCACTGTATTAGGTACAGGATATCTATCCATCTCATATGAAAATATTAACCAAGCTTTGAAGGGACAAGGCGGCGGAAAAAAATGGGTTTAAAGAAAAAGTGCATAATCAGAGAGAAAGGTTTTTTATTTGTAAAAAAAATAGATTAGTGAGTTTAAAAAATGGGTTTTTATACTTAATTCGGTTTCCTTGTTGGGCTAAAGTAAAGTGGTGAGGAGCAATATGGAATGAGAGGGGGGCTGACGGTGGTGGGGAATGGCGTGCTTGTATTATGTGGTTGAACTCATATATTTCCGAGACAGGTAAAATCTAGGTAAATAAATGCTCCGATACTTATGTGGATTATCTGAGGGTTTTAAAGGATTTGAGGTTTCCCTAATCAATAATGGACGACCACATATGTATTATTGCGTAAGTTATTGGTTTTCCAACCCTAACCCTATCCTAAGATATGTGTCCTTCAGAATGGACATGCTGATAAAAAGGGTATTTGATTTGGGGAAAATTTGTCCTTTTGAAAAGCTAGATTTCCGGGGTAGAGGCAATAAAAAGTTGGGATAATATATTTCAACTGTCCTCTTTTATATTAGCTGGGCCTAGCAACCAACTACTTTTATATGGACTGAGAATACTTTCAAAAAGTCAATAACTTCACTGAGGTAAAAAAAAATGGAAACCATCCATATCTTTTCCTATTTTCTTTTTCCGTCCTCATCTAATTGTAAGGTTTTTTCTTTGTTGTTCAACCCAATACACAAGGATCGATGTAATAGGTACACATGTCCATATGAAACGGGGGAAAACAGCGATTATTGAAAGATATGAGATATTGAGATCGTATCTGTGATATGACTCAGTTCACATCTCATCTCGGACTGTCCGACTATTTTGTAGATAAAAAAAGAGAGAGTGACTAGGATAAGGATATATCCCTTACAGCGAGAGAGGTCTCCTAATAACAATTCATTTTTTTACCTGCAAGCCAGGATGGGATTTTACTGCACGACAGAGGTCTAAAAAAATCTCCATTAGTGGGATCTGCACTTCCCTCTTCGAGATGATCTTCAAGAAGGGGAAGGCTACCAACAATAGGAGCTCATTTAGAAAGGAGACTTTTTTTGAGCCTTAAAATTTTTTATCCGTGTCCGGTTGGCTCCTATATCCCTCTTCAGAATCCCCATAATAATATGAGTTCCCTCTTAAAACGTAATAACCACGACCACGACGACAAAATTTTCGAATCGCATTGAAATCATAATCATATTCCTGATCATCACCAAAGCTCTCCCTCACATCACATCATTATTATTTATTATTGTCATCATGTTGACAATGCCATGACAATAATACATAAAATACAATAATGAGCCATGATGGAATATGAATAACTGTCAATTTTCGAGAAGGAGACTTCACGACCCTTTCTTAACTGTCCTTCATATCCACCATCCAATCTACTCCCAATCAATGCTCTGTGTTATACTGACCCGATGCTGAACCCTGAATAAAAAATAAGACATACTAACCTGCATTTTCTGCATTCCTCCCCTAAGTAGAGGAGATTGGGGGGAAAGCAGAATGAAAACATTCTCGATTGAACCGACATTCAAGAAAATGAAGACCAACCAAATTAACAATAATATAAGGTATTTACTTTATTGTATAGTTGAGGGAAGATCTTGAGGAATCTCACAAGAGAAAAAAAAAGAAGAGAAAATTCCTTTGACAAACGAAAAGGATCATCATCCCATCCATCCCCGGTTGACCTGGACAACTCCTGATCTAATGACGGAAATTCTCGTTCTTGTTTCGAGAACTATCTTGATAACTAGATGACAACGACAGGGTTCCTTCTCGAAAAAAAATTGCGTACGGTTAAATATGAGGAGTGCAGACAGGAGACGTAGCGCATATTTTTATCAAAAAAAAACAGGACAGCCCAGCTTCACTAAGTCAGTATGGCTGCAGTCAGGTTGGAGGAATTTCCTAGGATGGAGGAGAGATTAGTGGGGGAGAATGCACGCTGTACAGCCGCAGTCGAGCCGTCAGCCCAAGTATAAAGTAGGTAGTAATACTGTATCTCTCATTCCAATCTGGTTTTTTCCTTGGCTCCCCGCAACTCAACAAGCGAGCAAAAACAATATGTGCCTCATCTGCTGAGAATCCTGCAAGAGCTCTAATTTCTGTCGATTACATCAAATCCCATGAATCACATCATCTCATCGTCATCAACATCAAGATTTTCTGGTATGCTTATTTTCTCTTTGGGTTCTTCCGCCATCCCTTGTAAAATCTGTGTGTTTTTCAGCCTAAGTTACTACTTTGGCAGTATCTAGTTGACTGCTACATGGACAATGAGATGATGAGGCAGAGACCCAAATATTTGGATGGTGGACTGAAGTCATATAGATAAGCCACCCAAAATGCCTAGGAGGACATTATATTTATCCTCGAGATGAGCAGAACTGCTTATAAAGCTCAATAATTTTATTTGCCTTCTGACTGAATGGGTCTGCCACCCAGGTGCAGTCCACCTTTTAGCCTCTCGGTTCCTTCCTAGAAATCAAGTCAATTAAGAAGAGATAGGGAGAGGAAAAAGCTAGCCTTGATGATGATATTATTATTATACCTTCCATCATTCTCAAATTCATTTATATTAGTGTCCAATGTGGGGAATAAAAAACGACTTATTTTTTTTTGCCATTGCCATATGCCATCTCGGAGACTCATAACTTAGCATAAAGATGCGTGCGCTTATCTCTCAGCATCTTGAAGATGGATCGCATTATTACAATAAATTGGTAATGATAATGTCGATCCTGGTGATGAACTGGATAATTAATCTATTTTTCTTCCTGTCTGACGATAATCAGCCTTATAATATGAGCTGGACCACAGTCAGCTTTGTATTATGATCCATATGCTGATGATGATGACCTGGATTTGAAGAAAACTGGATTCTTTCCGTCTCTCCCTCTCATTTATTAATGGCATGATGAAAATGAGAATAAAAAATCACCGGGAAAAAGCACCCAACATGATTTCAACATTTCCCCACAACAGCCACACACACACTCCTTGCTCATTGGCCATTATTGCGTCATAATAAAGAGGACAGGAATGGAATCCTTCTCAGCCCCACCGAGCCTAATATTTTTACTCTTGAAGTTTAAAATGACATCGATTATGATGACTATTAATTTGTGCTGACTGCTCAGCCCCTTATTCACGTCGATATCATTAAGAAACCCCTTTCCTTATCATTATCATCGTTTTATTATCTTCAAACAGTGAACAATTGTTCATGTCCTTTTTAATGTTCTTTTGCTGCATTCTTTTTCTCGGAAAAAAATCATGATATTACTGCCTTGCGTGATCCCTCACCTAAATAACTGTCCTCATCCGTCCGGTTCTGTTAAAGGAAAAGCATGGCATGGGCCTAAAGAGAGAAAAAAATCTCAAAAAAAACAAACAATGTTAATGTTTGTGAAACTATTCCCTCCCCAAAAATCTAGTAATAAAAGAGCCTCATCCCTCTTTAAGAACAATACGCTTCAATTACAGTTTTAGGTGGTTTTTCTACCATATTTACATAATGATAATAAATGATAGGGAGACGGAGATGGGTAGTTTTTTAGAAGGAATTTTTATTTTTACTTGAAACTGAAAAAAATATTTTAAGCTATTTTTTCTTCTCAGTTTCGATGATTTTTGTTAGTAGGAAAAACTAATTCTACATAGTTTTGAAGAGAAAAAATGTCCACATGGTCTCACCAAGACCAGTATCTTGCGGATGATGAACATGACAATGAGTTTGCTGAGGGCTCATCCATTTTCATCCTTATGATTAGTCGCTTTCAAAATATATGTCCCCTTTTCCCAAGCCGTCGTCATCCCCATCCCGCTTAGGAAAAGCTGCTGTTCGTTTTTTCTTGTCTCCACCTCCCAAGTCCCTACATATGTCAACCTTATATATAAATGGTTCATCAGGCAAGCACGTTTTTTAAGAGCTTCAACAAGCGGCATCATCCATCCATACACGGTTCATATTTATCTCGGGCTGTGATCAAAAGAAATGGATCATCCGAGAAACCAGGCGAGAGAGAGTGACTGATTTTCCCTTGTCCCATGGCAAGGAGTAGAAAAAGGAGAGAGAAAAGGCTGTTGTGAAACTGTTCATATAGCTTCTTATACATTTGTACATGTGACCATAAAAAAATAATTTTAATAATAAAAAACTAGATAGCCAACAATGTAGTAATCATAATCCCTCTCGTTTCAAAATCGTAATATGTATACGTTATAATAAAATTGGCCTAGTTGTGACCTAGCTTCTCTCTTTGTCATACGACGCTATATCTACTTCAGTTCAACCGGTGGTCAAATCAAGCTTAATGCCTGGATAGGGGATGGTGAAAAAAATGAATCATGCTTGAAGAAAAATTGTGGTCATGTGAAAATGTCAGGGAAGAAAAGGACGCCGATAAAGACAAAACTAATGGCGAAGGAGTGCAGATAAAGAAAATAAGTAACGTTTTGAATAACAATAATATTTCATCTTTGTCTTCCCTCAGCCTTTTATAGTACGATGGATATCCAATTATGATATAGTGGAAAAGTGACGAAAGTGTAAGTTCACCTTTGGAATACTGAAGAGCTCTAGCTGGCGATGAGTGAGAGAGATTGGATCGGAGACAAAACAATTCTTTCTCTTCAGCACATTAAAAATGTGGGTTTTTGGACTGGAGCTTTACCTAAAGAAGGTTTACTTTTATCTGAATCATCTCAGGAATACCACTGCCAAAGCCCTACCGCGACTATGTGGCCAAGATTCCACGTGTATTGACAGACGGGATTTTTTATGACAAGATTTCGCCTTATTTTTACATCCCATTTTTTATAAGAGCTGCTGGTGTGACTTTGCTGACGACAGTGTCAATAGGTCGGAAGGGTTTGGTTTGGTGAATTATTCAAAACAAGAGATTTTCAGGTAGTTTCCTGATATCCATGTGAGAGCTCCGAATTTTAATAATAATGCAAAGTAGTGTACCTGTCGGCTGTCGGGTTATTAAAATTAGATATTATTGCGATGAAATGATGATAAGTTAAGGAAGAGATCTGATGTGAGAAAAAAACTCACTCTGGTCAACTAACCAACCCCAGAACGAACCAACAGTGTCCACTCTACTGTTTGGTGATAATGGAATGGTAGTATTCTGCATAAAATGGTAGGTGTATGAGTGGTGGCGGTGGTGGTGAGTGGTGACTGATAATAATCAAACAGGAAAAGAATATATCAGCTAATCTGGACAGACTTGATTCTTCTAGCTGGACAAACAAACACGAACTGAACAACACATGCACACGCAGTCGTTTTTTTCTCCACAATAATATGCGTTTCTACAGTTTTTTATGCATTTGAGAAGGGCATATAAAAACGAGTTGGGAAATCATTGAACCGTTCTTAAGGACTGATGACAGACAAGTTGACAAAACATTGACAAAGTGGACTTCTTGTCAAAGTCCTGCACTCACCACCAGTATGAAATTTTATATAAATGATTATCCCTTTGAATGGTCAACTTCTCGCCAAGCATATGTGCTCATGTGCATAACATGCCAATATAAAGCATTACAAGAACAAAGAAGGATTAAATGCGTATAATATTATGAATTTTACTTAAATAATGACAATTTTATAAGGACACATTTTCCTCTTCCTTGCCAAGTCAGAGCTCAAGTGGCAAACCTTAAGTACTGGATTCATCACCATCAGTGATGAAGATGATGATGGAGTCCCCTCATTTCATCGGTTTCTTCCCTTTTGGGCCTACTCCTGCGGCTGTTGGTCATGCGATGACAAGAATTAAGTCACAGAGCAGTAGAGACAGACACAGAAAGTGGGTATCTTTTTGGTTCAAAATGAAATGCTGGCTCGCATCCCTTCATGGCTCTTTTTACGTATAATTATATCTAGCCACAATTTGTTCCATTTTCCATTTTGGAAAAACGACAAGAATAATAAAATGCGGAGTATATCCTAAGCCCAAGTTTTTGAGGAGCAGAAGAGATATTTTGGTACACCTATAAAAAAGGCAACTGGACTGGAATTGAGAACATCATCATACTCATGATCAGACAAGTTTATACAGATGGAATTGAGGATGATGCACATCCCAAAAGAATTCTGAATGGAGGTCAACCAGCATCTCGTCAGTGTAACGATGCTCAAGGCATTTCATTCCCAAATAAGAAGAGGCCACAGATTCCCCTCCTCAGCTTCCTTTCTGGTAAACATACCGAAAAAACGGTTACAAATGGGCTGTACATGGGTAAACTACTTTTTTAAAGTGGAAGGGCAAATCCAACCATGAACAAGACGACGACACTACGACAGCGAACAAACACAAACAAAATCCTGACGATGGGAAGCTGCCGGTTGGTCGTCGTCTCCCTGATTTCGTCATGTTAATGAGATTATAAGGGAGGTATGCAGTCACCAGAAAAAAATGGAATGGGACAAAACGATTTCAGATCAAGATAACAAAATATGGTATACATATTACCCTACTTATGTTAGATTTAGGTACTTACAAAAGGTTAATTTATGTTATTGGGGAGAAGTGAGAATGATAAATAGGGCATAGTAAATGAGCCATTAATTAAGTCTAACAATTCAAGCGAATACAAGTAATTAAAAGTTAAGTTGCAATAAAATTCGCAAAAAACCGGGAGGAGTACCAAAACCCTACTTTCAAGTCTTTGCCATCAGTTTCCTTCGGCTTATTAGCAATCCGAGCTATTTGGTAAGTGAAAAAAGCTTTAAAAAAATTAGTTTCCTGGCTAGCGTGCCCATACTCACGCTAATAAAATCCGAAATAACGACAAGCGCCACTAGAATCAACAAAATTTATGTGCTAAGGTGCTCGACAGCTCTTGACAAGATTCTGAAGGCGATAGTAAAAATCGACGCGAGCAAGCCATTCCATTGTTTCGCACATCATCATTGATTTGATAGAGCTGATCTGATATGCATTGGAACATTCCAATTTTTTACGAGCTCGCACTGTACTCGAGAAACAATCGTAATTATCCTCATAATACCCTAGAATAATCATCAAGATTACCATGTCGTCTCATCTAGTGTCAGATTAAATGTAGGAAAAAGCGTTTACACTGCCTCAGCCCATTGCATCCAAATCCATTATCTGCTCTCCGAGCGCCGTGCCACTGCGGAATGAGGACTGTGCCAAAATAGATATTTTTTTGCAGAGCATGCCACAGCCAATATCATTACAATGGAGGGGAAAACATCTGGATTTGAAAAACAGCGATAATTTACACAAGCAAAGAATTCCCCGTTGGTATTTTCCTCTACGCTGGGTTTCCATTATCTCCCGATGGATATATTTATTTCTCGGTGCTTATTGACTCAAGAGTTGTTGTTGTTTCCCCCTCTTTGTTTTTATGTAAACAGACAGGGAACTACGGACGCAAATTACTTTGTCAGAATGGAGGAAATCTAAGACGGCCGTATTTCAGTTATGTATTCAGATATCCTTTTTTCTACCCCGTCCAATCTCTGACAACGTGTCCGTCTCGAAATAGAAATGGAACGAGTTCTTGTCATATTTCTGACCTCAAATGACGGCTCTTATCTTTCTGGGACATTGAAAGAATAATTTGTCTGGGTGGTGTGATATGGATTAGACTACGCGGAGAGGGAAAAATGGGAGACAGGAGCGTTTTACTTCCGCTATATGAAGATCCGATCCTCATCATCAGGTCCATTCCTCACTCGCCAATGTTGCATGTGACAGTTTGAATTGGAAGCAAAAGGGAAAAAAGTCTCCGAAGCACAACCTGAAAATAGAAGAAACTAAAGTGCACAATGCAACAGAAATAAAGAGGAACACTCGAAAAAAAAAGATTATCTTGAATTGATATCCTAAACGTAACCTAATCTTGCACTATCTTTGAAAGGGAAAAGCTAAGAACGCATATGCCATGCCTGCCTCGGCTTTTTCCTTCCAACTCAACAAAATTGTTTTTCTCAACGATGGATTATTGGCATTCTTCATGTAGGCTCTGGTATATTTACATGTGTATAAAATACAATAAACATAAAATTGAATTTTTCTCTTAGCACACTTCATTCCGTGTTTTAGCTAAAGAAAATATTTTGCCGCCGATGCGTTCCTTCTCATCCTTTCACAGCCTGTAACCGATATCCCAACTACGTGTGGAGCTGATACAGAGGATTTTCCCTATCAAGAAATTACCTATTCCGTCACCCATTTTACTTTCATTTCATTCCAACGCAAGTATCAGTAACAAGCCAATAAAGAAGGCGATGAGCTAAAACCTTGTTGAAATGGAAATTATAGAAAATGTACGAAAAAATTAGTAAAAAGATGGGGAAAAAATTGTTTTCCAACCACTTTTTCCCTGGTCATGTCTCACATTAGCCCAGAAAGTTGGAAAATTCCTACCGGTGTCACTCCACCTAACAACTTGATGCCGGATTTCATACTCAACGAAACAAGGAATGTGCTCATATCTTTTTTTTGCTTCCAACAAAACCTGCCTAACCCTAACCAGAGGAATGATATTTATGTAAAATTGTGCGTTTAACCAATTCGGCTCATGTTACCAGTGGAGCCAGCAGCTAGTAAAAAGTGACCAGAGGAAATTGTAGTAGTGAACTGGACTAATTTGAATAGGACGAGATTCCTCCGTGTTTTATCTTAGCTTTTTTTATTCGTTGACGGAAACTCTGAACTAGCCTGGGACAGTCGGACACAGCACAAAACTATATACCTAGCTATTTAGTTTCTATTGAATTTATTGCCTTAGCATTTCATCATCATCATTTTCATTACCATAGTCAAGCCAAGGGAAGCTCACACACGTCGTTGTCATCTTGACGAGCTAAGTTGTTAGCTGGGAACACAATCACGTAGTCACACCAACAATATAAATAATTTTCTTAAATGCTCGCAACCATAACCATTTCGGTGAGCTTCAGCCCAGCTCAATATTCTGTTTTCCTGTTTTAAAAAATACAGATAATGGAAGGGGGAGAGAGAGTTAAGCATAATTATTCCTTTATTTCTAATTGGAATTTGAAAGGAATTTTGTATTAACTACAATTAAGACGAGAAATATGATGATTTGCGATGCAAAAACTTCTCGAAAATGTTTTCGCTCAGCAGCCCAACTATATTTAATGCCTCAAGGGAAAAGCGAGAGAGAGAGGAGAGGAGAAAAAACGATAAACTTTTTGCGAAAAAGAAGTCATTCAAGCATCACGTCGTTAAGTCATAACGCATTAAGCCCAAGCCCACATTATCAACTAGTTAACATAGGGAAGCGACAACGGACTTCTCTCTTCTTCGTCATTTTAGGCCTCATCATTATATTCATCATGGTTATGGCTCCACTCAAGTGGCTGAAATGTATATGAACGTGAGGGCAGAGTAATCACTTTATTTAAATAGGGTATACACGTCTGTCCTGTCGCTTATCCCTTTCGCCTATTCCCCATTTCAATACGCTTCCTTTGCAGAGCCCATCACCGCATCATCATATCCTCCTCATCAGCCTCAACAATGCGAAAAAAAAACTGTCTCTGCAGCTCCTTGGTGATGGATTGAGACAAACCATCAGAAAAGGAGAAAAGGAGATGAAACGATGCTGAGCAAATTTATCATCCACATCCACCACAGCATAATATCGGAGAGGCTTCGTCTTTGAACAAGTATATTATTGAACTGCAAACATTTGCATGACAAGCTGACTTTTTGCTAAATACACTAAATAAGCAATTACAAGTTTTTTACGGGTTTTAAACAGCAAAGTAAACAGATGAATGAGAGCTTTGGATCTTCTCAGAAATTTTACTCTCATCCGATCATTGTCACGTTGTCACGAACAAATATATACAGAACTCATTCATATGGGATGAGAAGGAAGATAGAGGATCTAGAAAAAGTAATGGGTCTGAACAAATATGGTTGTAATTTTTAAAAACGTAAACATTTATTCCTGAAA
>JAQGAH010000528.1:0-34294 GCA_034696885.1 Lepidocyrtus paradoxus | reverse complement strand
GATAATTAAACTGTTATGATGATTCCATATGTAAAATTGCTGAGACTCGACAAACAAGACTTTTTTCTCTAAAAAAATAGACTTTCTAGATATAAAACTGTAAATATAGCTATAGAGCAGAACTCCTAGGCTTTACTCATCGTCTCCACTTCACATAACTTGTTTTCAACTAAATCAAGCTTCATGGGTGGTCCCCTAACTATTCTACGATATGGTCTTAGTACTATATCAAATATATTATGCATGATGATATGATGCGGGATGATCCTGATGGGATCGATGATGCGGAGTGAAGGTTTTAGTTGGAATAAAAAACATTTTTTTTAGTCAAAAGCCACCCCGAACAAATAAAGGTCGTAAAGATGACATGCTCATCAGATTCATGTATGTCATCAACCGATTTAATTTATATGTAAATATAGCCCATGTATAAAAATAACTATCCAGAAAGTTTTTCCAGCCTTTTTTTATTTATTTTTTGTCACAAAAACATATTTTCTAGAGAGAGGCGCTTGGTCTACAAGATCCAAAATATTATTTTCATTCTAGCTTATCATAAGTCTACTAAAAACATAATTAAATGCTATCTCACATTTTTTGTAGGATATGAGCCAATGCCAATATTTGCAAAAGAGAGAAAAGCTGTTTATTTTGCCAATGCAATGTTTAGGGGGATATACATAGCTAGGGATAATTATTTACATATGGCTTGTTACAAAATCACTGTTAAATATATATAGCTAAGTTAACTAAGCTTTCCAGTTAAAGTACTTTCTATTTTTAGGGAGCCGCATTATCAAACTTGAGGTAAATTTGACTAGTCTTTAACTATCTCTTCTAAAAAGTTACACAATAATTTATAAATGTCATTAATCATCGACTATAAATATGCTTAACAACCTGTTTAAAAACTAGCTATGGTAGTTAGCTAACTATAACTTACGCAGCAGAGCAGACTTATATAGATTTCTAAAAAGGGATTTTGACATTAATATTAATTTATAAAAAATGAAATGACTTGAGAGAGAGAATAAAAAACTAACCAAGTGCTTCTTTATCTTTGCTACGTATTTTAAAAAAAAGTCTTTTTTAGCATAATCAACGTAACAAGAAATAAACTTTTAGCTGATTAGTAAATTATTATCACAACAGTTCTCTTCAGTTATGATGATGATGAATGGTAGGGGGGAAGAGAAGGTGAAAGTGAATTTAAGGGCATGTGTCTCTCGACGGCAGCGGGACAATTCAAAAAATGAATTCTTTTTTCAGTAGAAAAGTTTAAATATGGCGCCGTGCTTGTATAAAAAACATGCTGATTTTACTCTTAAAATGTAGAGTTAATTATAATTAAGTTTATGAAAAATAAATTTCCCTTGTTCATCATGCAAAATGCTAATCATAATCAGAAGAAAAAAATCCCATTATAAGCTTTGCAAAAAAAAATCCAAAGATAAAAAATCAATTACAAAAATAATTGGAGAGAAAAGCAAAAATCTTGACAAAAAAATCAGAAAATAAATACCCAACGGCCCTGGTCTGGTCAAAGCAATTATAAAAAAAAAACATTTACGAGAGTGCTATTTCAATGCCTGCTACCACCTACAACTCGCTGTACTGTGTACCCAACACATGAAAACATGTACACTTTGACTAATAAAACATTTAATAATTTAAAAAAAAACTATACCATTCATATTTACTGTAAACATTAGTAAAAAAAATAAGCATTAATAAATGATGACTATCTCTGAAAATATATTCTAAAAAAAACTGTTGATGTTCGGTAGTCCAGTCCAGTGAAAAAAAATTATTGATGGTTGTATTTAAAAAAATATATAATTGTTCTTCATCGCTTTTGCGCTCCCGCTCCAAAGTTAAAATCCTTTTAAAACTTTCATTAAATTATTTTATCCTGGTTTAGTTAAATAGTCAGAAATCACCTCGCATATAAAATTCTCTGCATGTTTAGTCAAAATGGGTTAATTTTTTGTTTAAAATTATTCGCGAATTACTTAGGCCCTTGAAACGAGAAGGAATTTAAAAGATGGAGAAAGTGCTTAAAAACGAACAAGCTTCTAGAAACGTACCTTACAAGGCAGAAATAATTTTTCTTGCGAATTTGTTTTTTCAATCCTGAGAAAATCGTCAAATTTTTTCTTGTCACTAGTGCTTAACTATACTCTGCAAGTTAATCAATCAGACATTATTTTCTTCCTTAAGTTCAAACCATTTTAAAACTAAATCAAGTTTACACGCTCGCCGCCGAGTCAAGTCCTTTAAAACATATATATATATATATGCGTCATCAATCGCTGTGCTATAATAATTATATTTAAACAAAAAAAAACTATATAATTAAAAATTAATTTGTATACAGGTATGAGAAAAGGGATAGTAATTAAAGATAATACATATTTAAAACATACATACACACAGACACAGATGCATCTACAATGAAAATAAAATATACACAATGGAAAAAAACAGAAAAAAAAAGCAAACATGATTTTCTCCCTTCGTCTATGAATTTATTGATGATAAGCTTCGTAAACTATAAGAAAATTATGATAACCGCTAAAAAGAAGAATACTTAATCACTGCTGCAGTCATGTTCTGTTATGTAATCACAATTTTATCCTAAATTGTTATGCTGGTTTATAAATGAACGCCACCACGCAAGCATCTAGAGCTGAAGATATATCACCAAAGTTAATTGAAATTATGAAGAAAAAAGTAAAAAATGATCAGTGATCATTAATATGACGGATGATTAAGGATGATTAAAGATGTGTACTGATTAATGAATATTGCTTTCTTATTTAGTTTTAATTGTGAATAATAAAAGGAGTGAAGGAAAAGTATTTTATGTTGAGGAAGCACATTTTTTGTTTTGTTTTGTGGGGAAAAAACTTTGAAAAGGATGCTAAAAATATATTTAATGGATCATTAAAAGTTTTGATGGTTATAGTTCTTGTTAATTGTTGTGTAATTATGAATTATATATTATTTAGTTCGATTATTATTCATTATGGTTCTTATTATTTAAGTTAAAAATATTTACTCGATAGTTTATTATCATTACTGTTATGCCTATGTTAAAGTTAGCTACAATCCTATATACATTTAATCATAATTATTACATTGCAAGAAAACCCTATTGATGTCGGAAAAAATATTATGAACTATGATACATACGGTAATTAACATTGTTATTATGATTAAACATTAAAAAATAAAAAAATGTAATGAAAGGAAATGAGAAAGTTGACAATCCTTAAATTATTCTTGTCTATTCGGCATCCCTCCCAATAAAAGTTAAACTTGCATTAAACCAGCAAATAATAATTCTCACAATTCACATCAAATATGATCCGAGGCAAAATTAACTACCTCCGACCACGCACCACTTATTTCTCCACTGCACCGGGCAAATTATATATTTTATTGCATTTTTTTCTCGGCCGTCTCCATAAAACTTATTCATTTTTTACAAGGATACTTACAAACGATTTCATTCTCGGTGGACCACACATGACGATAATGGCATATTGCTATTAATATAAATCAAAATATTTGTCATTTCAGTCGCTATTCCCATTTTAAACATTTCCATCTCAGATAACAATGGTAAGTTACATTAAAATTATATTGAATGGACATTATTAAATATTTTAAAGGGAACATTCCAAAAGTTTAAAAATGGCTTCATTTATCCAGCCCACTCCTATTTATTTTTAAACTTGACATTTCATTAGAAGTTGAAGACATGGAGGGATGTTTTCTCCTTAACTGCCTCCACTGATTGACATGATGACAACTATTACGTTAAGATTAAAGGGTTAGAAAATGGGGAAAGCCATTTATTTGTTTCCCTTATTAAGCCACATGAATTTTTCAGCTTTCTCCACATTCATTTGACAATTTCCCTCTCTTCCCTGCAAGCTTGTCAGTCAGATCTGAGCCTTTGACTTGAAAAGCTCAAAGCACTTATTTTTTTTTCATTCTCCTCCATTTTCCTCCAACTCAGATTGAGACTGTTCATGAAGTTGATGGGAAATGTGGCTGGCAGGTGAAATAAAAAGGGAGAGAAAAGTTAAGGTTGGAGGTTAGGGGAGGGCATGCCCCATCATCGCCATCAACCTAACCGACTACCGACCCCATCCCGTATGTCACATGTGCTGACATCCGACATCATCACACATTTTCTCAAAAAAAATAACCAGCAGAGTTCCTATCCTCATCTCTATCCTTTTTTTATCCGATATTAGCTCAGTTCGGGATTATGATTATCCGCCCGTGCCTCTCGTCAAAGGAGAAAGAAAAAAACGCTCCATTTTTTCCAGGGAAAGTAAGTAGGACAAAGGAAAATTACATTTTCATACATCATTTCATTTCCCATCAACATTTCTCATCAATCTGACGAGCTCCCCTCAACCTTTTCCCCTTTCTCCACCAAATGGTATATCAGTTGGAGGGAGGGAAAGCAAAGAAAGCAAATTTGGATTCTAGCACTAAATAAAATAAAGACGGATAAAGATTTACGGTAGGGGAAATAAAATCGACTATACTTCCCCCAATACATCTTTTTTATCATGGGATATCAGCACAGTTTTATTTTCACAACAGGAGTTGCCCGGTTTGCTCGATGATGATGGGGATGTGATGATGGTCGATGCTCGTCCTCGATATAAAAGGGGAAAGTAGCTTGGCTTCAAGGAGAAAATGGAGAGAAAGCAGAGTCCAACAGCCCAGTCGTGCTCTGCTTTCACCCGAGGTAAGAACAGCCTTGGTTTTTGGAATGAAATGGGGAAATACCTGCCAGGTCGATAATATATATATTTTTTAGAAAGGAAAAGGATGATGATATTTTTTCCTGCTGCACTGCAGACGTTTCTTGTTGGCAATCATGTTGAATTGTAGTAAAAGTTTTAAGGAGGAGTAATGGGGACCACACATAGACACATGCACACACTGCCCATGTCTTTAGTAAGGGCCGGAATCTGGTAATTTGACAAAGTAGGGGATCTGGTCCAACTTCACTTTATAGTTGTGTAACCAGCGATCCCCTTTTGTTTGGCTTTCTCCTAGTTCATCCTTCCAGATCCCTTTGGGTAAGTAAATATCCCTCTCGGTGGAATTAGGCTTGAGGATGGGGGCCACGAGAATATCTTCCCCGATTGCAAACTCGTCAGATATAAAAAGGCAGTTGCGATCCAGAGGGTCCATCATCCACAGGGGTCGTATTATGGGGAGTCCAGTTGTGAGCGCGTCATTCATCGCTTTTCTCAAAAAGCTGAAGATTTTTTGGCGTCGCTCGGCCTCCAAAAGTTGGGCAATTTTGACTACTTCGTCGTCATAGTCGTTGGGGAGGAAAGAGTATTGGACGACGGGGAGAAAGTGGGAGAGCTGGAGCCATCTGATGTAGAGCTCACGGTCAGGGAGGGGAAAGGCGGAAAGATTGGCGAGTGGAGGGAGGACCGTGTCGTTTATTACTGATGTGGAGTTGCTATCAGTGTCATCTGGAGTAGCGGTAGGCTCAGAGCTGGTTTCGTTGCTGGAGGTGAGGGAAAGAGTCTGATCATCTTCATTTGCCAACTCTATCGTCTTATCGGGAAAGTAGTCTCCGCCAACGGATCCAGGATTAAGAAATGGGAAGCCAGCCAATCCCAGAGAAAGCATGTTTGGAATCACCGACTGCAGTCCTTTCCAAGACGTTTCAGTAGGACTTAGTGATACGAACGTTGGGGGTTTTGGTAACTTGACGGCGGTGGAGACTCCAAGCGTACTTAGATAAGGTATGGACCGGAGTGTTTGGATGAACAAGTCCTTCGAGTGGTCCGCACTGTGCAATGGCTCCGAATGGCTGTAGTATTGGGGAAGGTCATAGGAACTGCCCATATCAGCGTATAATGCTTCAATCCCATATTTCTCCGCCATTGACTTAACCTTCTCCTGTATCCAATCTCGGGCTTCACTTTGGGTCACATCTAAAACTGCGACAGAGTTCCACTTTTTGTATTCTGTCAGAGCAGGAGAATGATCCTGAGCAGATGGCAGATGGCCAAAAGAGCTATCCCTGGCCCTTTCCTTCACCCAGATCCCTTTACGAAGACCTTCAACGTAGTTCTTGGACTGCGTGCTGAAGAACGGCTGGACAGTGAGGGCTATTCGGAAGCCTCTCCTCTTGGTGATATTTAAAGTCTCCCCCAAGTTGGGGAATCGATCAGGGTCCGCCTCCAAATCCCCAATTGTCTCTTGCCAAGTTTCGTCCAACAAAATGTAGCCATTGGTGGGAAGCTTGGAGGACACAATCTTGTTAGTATAGTTGAGGAGGGCGATATCCGACTGATTTCCTTGGTGGAGGAGCTCAGAGCTTATCTTGTAGATTGGGGACTCTGCCACTGAATAAGTCATTTGGACGTCATCATGTCGGAGCTTAAACGCATAAATGGACTTATCCCCCAGTCGCTTGCTAATCTCATACGCGTTCTCTGCCGTGCATATCGTATAATTCAGGAATGGAAGTCTTGATACACTCACTGGAAAATTAAAGGCGTCTGTCCCTCCACCAAAACAAATCTTTTTCCGCTCCGGATGATTAATGGACATGTATAAGGGGCTATCGTCCGTTATCTTTATTGCTGCCCCCTCCGAATTGACAAAGTAGCGCCGCATTGAATGCCCCCACTGGAACACTCCTCCTCCATTCCCACCCACCTTCCTCCCTGAAAGAAAAGGTGACCATTGCACTTCCGTTTTATTCAACGGCCAGTTGTCATGTTCCATCTCCCCTCCCCCATAAAAATATCCCCCTCTCAGCATATTCTCCCCCATATCGTAACAGTCCTTCAGAGTAAAGTCTGTGCTCAGCCCTTCCCAATAGATGCCATAACACAAGATGTTATTCTTTGTTGCTTGGGTCATCCCCACCAACCCCCCTCTGGGTGGAGGCGCCCTCGTGTTTAGGTAAAGTCTCCCTTTCCCCATCCACTCCAAACAGGTCTCATTAACTCGCTGGTCTTCCACAAGACATGGCCATGCCTTATCCCTCGAGTTAAGGTTCACCCCAAGCACTCCACTCAAAACCAACCTGTCCTGGATGTTGGTCACGCGAATTCGTCGATCTTTACTCGAGAACCGGATGCGATCAAAGTAGGATTTCTACAGAAGGAAAAAAATACGTAATCATGACATAACCATAAAAAGTCACCGAAAATTGGGAAGAACATTAAAAAAATGAAATTAGGCCAAATTGCACACATTTCTTCCACTTGTCAAGTGACAAATATCTAATCTCATGCCATCGCCATGCTTTAGACCTCTCCAGAAAAAAAGGGAACTGTTTTTCTCTCTCCATTTTCCCAATTTCCCCTTTGCTCTTTTACCACCATCACATGCTTCTTATCTATAGTTTGGAGGGGGAGAATATATATGGCTGTGGAGAGAGGAGAAAAAAGGTGTAATTTGGAATTCAAGTAGGAAGAGTGTGCAACTTTCTCTGGAATCGATTCATTCCTTTTCCCCGCTTTACTAATAATATTGAAGTCATAAAATACCCGTCCTCCGTTTCGGGTTTCACAACTGCCAGCACAAAAAAAAATACTCTGGAATGGAGATGGAGACACACGATATCCCGATAAAAAGACAACTTCTTTTCAAGAGGTGGAGGTGGAATCATGTCGATTGCCACCATTACCATTTGAGGAGGAATAAAAAAAGAAAGTTTTTTCGCTCTCGGCTTCTCCTTTTCTTTGTAGCTGACATTAATATTAGGACATAATTCTTTCTGCTGGAACTGGAGTTTATGGAGGGATTGCATGCGAAAGCGGAAATGAGTGGAAAATAGGGAGATGGAGAGAGCTCTGTAGTCCTAGTTGGGAAAGATATTTTGTGTTGGATAGCAGATTGTACTGTACCTGAAGCTCCTTCTCTTTGTGAATTACGTAGATGGAGCCCACGAGGAGAATTATGGTAAGGAACAAGATGATAACAAAAGCTTGGAGCCTATATTCCTTGGACTTTTTATTCCGAAACATTCCTGGGATGGGGACCCTCCCAAGCTTGTCTCGGATCAGACTAGATATTGAAGTTGCACTTGGTGTAGGAGACGCAGAGCCTTTGGTATCTTCCACATAACCCCCTCCATTTCCGGTGGGGGTGGACTGGTTGAAATTAGAATTTTGTATGCGGATAGGAGCGATGCTCCCCTTTCTTCTGACAGAGAGCGGCTTGAGCTGCTGCTCAAAGTCGGTGTCGTCATCATCGTCGTCGTCATCCGATTTGGATGAGATTCGGACCCCTACACGCTTCCCGTTTGCTTTCCCCACGGAGGGATTCAAACTGACACGAGCGGTTGTGGGAACATCCGGCTCACTAATTTCACTTCCGTCGTCGGTATCCCCAGCACCCTCTAGGGTTGTGGGGTCCCTCTCGTAGAATCCTATTCTTGCGGAGCCTGGATGACGACCTGGAATATGGGTCTGGACACCGTCACGACGACGGGCGGGCTGGACTATGGCTACATTTCCCCCTATTCTGGCTCGTCCTGGCCGGGGACTGGAATCGGGAAGTCCTGCATCGACCAAGTCGTCAAAGGAGGAGTTCACCGGCGGTTGGTTTTGCTAATAACAATAAAAATATAAAAACAAACAATCATTCAACCACTCCAAAAATTTAATTATTATTGTAATCCATCTCTCCCCCAAAATAACTCTCAAACCATTTCTCCTTCTTACTACTTCCTCCGTTATGAAAATCTTTGGAATTGGAGGTCTCCTATTACTATTAGCACCTCCTCCATGACCACCTCCATTTCGGAGGGGATGATGATTACTCAATGAATTCACTGTTGTCATTCCCAAAACAAATCACAACTCATTTTCAAAATTAATTCCGATCCTTCCGATCTCAACCTCTGGTCAATCAAAACTAAACCCAAAAGATTGATCATGAACTATGTATATGTTCCATCCTTCGTACAGAGCCTTGATGTGATACACCATTTCAATGCTAACGAATCAAATACACATTTTGTACATTTTGTATGGGACATGAGATGGGGAGATTTTTTTTGCCAATTTTTTATAAATCAGATCATTTCAATACATCTTTAGGTATGAGATAACCTTGGCTGGTGAGCTTGTTCTTCTTGTTGATGTTGTTGGGACTGTTGTTGTCGCCGATGAGGATGCTGACGAAGAAGCACTGTTTGGCTTCTTGGATTGGACATGAGCTGCTCCTTGGATTACCAGTCGCTGGGTTTTTTGCGCTATCATTATGACTTATGTGGTTATGCACTTATTGCGAAAAAAATATAATTACTTATTTTCTTCCTCAATCTCTTCCCTGCTCCTCCTCAAGCCATGAGTCATGAATAGAGATAGAGTAGCCTTACTCGAGGCAAATATCAAGTCCTTCACTTCACATGTGCGATTTTATTCACTGTTTTTGTCATTTACAACTGAGCTCATGCGCTGTGATGAATTGATGATGAGATGGAGATCAATTAGTGAATTGATAGTTTGTATATATTGGACTTGTCCATTCCATTCCGCAATAATAAAAAAAACTGCAACATTTATTGCTTCTTCCTATTCAACACGTGTAAAAAAAACTTGTATTGACTGGTTGGGCACTGGGCTTATCTAAATTGTATTATGATGTTGATGAGCGGTCCATACTATCTTATCATTCAGATTGTATTTTTTTCCAGGGAGGAGAAAAAAAGAAGCCCTTGTTAGACTTGAACTGGATAGTAGTAATCTTGACTACTCCACTTTTTCCATGATTCTTCCAGCCAGTGACAATATTTTGAATGGGATAAATATATATAGTCAAGCCAATTGGTTTGCTAATCATCAAGCGTTAAATAAAAGGAAGTTTTTTCCTGCTTGAAAAAATTTTCCATGAGTGGGCTGGCCAGTCGTACTTTATAATATCATTTCATTTTAAAAAAACAAATAAATGAGCTGAAACATTAGATGGATATCGTCACAAGAAGTTCATAACTGCTTGAGCAATTCAGCATCATCATGAGTCAATCCAATACTCCCAAGTTAAACATTTGGTGATTTGGTCTTAATGTTGAGCTGAGGATAATACGTGTAAAGTGTGGTGTTGAGAGATTAGATAATGGATTTGTTGTCAAAAAGCGCACCTACTCATATCCAACACAATACATTTATTCTGAGGCAGGAGACGAGCAAAAGGAGAATATCAGTTAAAACGGTCCTATATTCTCAGCATCATGAATATGGTCCATATTGCACCCTAGCTTATTAAATGTAATGAGTGGATATAGATATATCCACATCCATCCAAAACATAATTTTATGCTAATCGTGTTATGTGCTCCCGCATAATCATATCGTTATTATGATGATATTATGTCAGAGTCATGAATTTTGACTAGTTTCAGCCAACACATTTGAAGTTTATGAGCGGGTGAATGATATAGCACATTAAGTTCTGATGGGGAAGGTTATAAAAAACAAGGTCCCAAACAGATGCATAATATCACGTAAGTATATAAATGATGGAGGGGGCTCTTTTGTAGCCCAATTAGCTTTACCAGTAAATACCAGAGCATGATATGTCATGCGTTTACTGTTGATTAAGTATAGATGATTGTAAATGAAACTAGTTGAAGTCAGTTGTAATTATGAAGTTGGTAATTATTTTGGCAAACCCAATTTTCTCACGATATGATATGCTCGGATCCTAAACATTTAGCAAAATGACAGATGAATGAGAATAAAGCATGAGTAGAAAGGGAGCTGAGCTGCTTGAGATTCTAATCCATCAGATTCCTCCTAAGTTGTGCTAATTTCGTGGCAAATTTATTAAGTTGGGAGTTGAACGTGATAACAAGCTCAGGATAAGCAACACTGTACTTATCGCTTGGTTAGTTTGACTATAATTTTAAGTACATTTGCACTATAGTTTACAGTTTAAACGTGATGTTCGTGATCGATTTCTTGTTTACTTATGGTTTGATGAGAATACTGACCACATAAAGGCAGAATACTGATCACGTCAGAAACTGGTGTAAAATTAAAATATTTTTTATCATGTCATTTTAATTCAAGCTTCCTTTTTTCTTACCCATGTGTACTCTGCCAATTTAACTAAGAGATCCAGACCAGTGGGCATCGAGATGGAGGCTCTCCGTCCACTTCGTGCCAATGACGACATGGCCATAAGATCCTCTTCATTTTCACTGTCATTGCCCCCATCATCATTCTTCACCACTTTGTCTTTGTCCCCATTCCTCTTTCCGATTGGGGATGCCATCATATATATATAATTTAACTAGTTGTTTACACTTTACACGAGCACGGAAAAGAACTAATATTATAATTGAATCACTTTTAATTAACTAGTTAATATGTTCTCCTCCTCCACCCAAAAGTAAAACGGAAATACGTTGTATTCAACACTTAAACAAACTGTGTGAGTTTAAATTAAATTGTGGAATTTTTTTTGCTCCCATTTGGGGTTCAGCTTGCAAAAATTTGTGTATATGGTTGCAACTGCAGAGACTTATTCAACTCCCCTTTTGTTTTTGCTCTCATGACTTTGTTAATTTTTCCCAATTAATTATGCATGCACCTGCTCGCTAGTCCCATACAGCACAGACACAAACTATGTGAGGGTGGCTGTATGCCTTGCAAAATAATTTTTGGTTGAACATTTAACATTGTTGAAGTTTCTCCTCTTATCCTCATCCACATCCTTCCAAAAACTAAGTCAACTGTACCGATTACCAACTGGCAAAGCAAAAATCCAAGCGTTACCTTACATCTGGGTTACCCCAAGATGAATCAGAAATATTTCATGAAATTTTCTGGTTGCAGCGAGCTCCACCGTAAAGTCGGGTTGGCTTCGTCATGATCATGATATGATATGAAATTACAGCAAAAATTACAAGTTTTATGAGAGGGCTAATATTAAGACGCTTATGACATGCCATAACCGTGTTTGCACTTTCATGCAAAAACATTTCTCCAATCCTCATATAATATCCTTCCTTCATATAAAAAAAACTCGAATTTTTGCTCATGGATATGACAAGTCATTATCTTTCGTTTTTATGACTTGAACATGGTGTTGATGAGGATGATGAGATTAAGACGAGGTAAAAATAAGATAACAATTTGTCGGTTGGATGGTGAGGGTGAGACGATCTTTTTTTTAAAGTGTGCAATCATCCATGCAATAGTGTAATCGCCATGCTCTCTATTCATAATGAATAGTTTCAGTGGAGCCGTGAGCTATAATAAAAAAGGTGGTGGACTCGTCTATTTATTTTCAGCTTGTCTAGTCCTCGTAATAAATCATATAATTTGCATTGGATGCAACTTGCAGGGGAAATTAAGCATTTTTCTGTTCGGTTTAAATAGATCATTTACGAAGATAAAAGGCTTGTGAAATACTTAAGCATCTTTAAACATAACAGGAATAAGAATTATGCAGATAGTTTCTAGTCTTTTTTTAATCTCTGAGGTGGTCAAAAACTAATTTAGGAGAGTCCAATTCGTTAATTTTTTCTTTTTCTTAATTTAGTCAAGAATCAGAAAGAAGTCAGGGTTATCGTTATAATCATCTTTAACCGAATTGTTATAAGTATGTAATTTCATAAATAACGAGTTTATTTGTCGGCACGCAAGACGCAGGATATTGACATAAGCATTTATAAATAACCCATCAACAGAAATATAATGACATTTTTAATGATAATGTTGTTGATAGCAGTTAAAAATATTTCTTGAATTACGTCATTTTTATTCACATCAATATTCATATTTTGACTATTTCACGTCTCAGCCGCAAATACCCTCAAACCAAACCATAAAAGCCTGCAACATACATAACCCAACTTTCAGCTTAATTGACGACGACGAGACGACATGACACGATCATCATCATCATCAATATCATTCATGATCATTATGTGATGAGGATGTAACTTGTTAGCCATTAAAAGCCATGTCATGTCATATTCCATATCCCACAGCCTAAAACCATCAAAGCCAAAAGCCAACTCCCAACTTGCATTTTTAATTTAAAAAACATATTATGCAAAGACATGCTCTCCTACCTATATCAAAAGCCACACAGCAATAACATAGCATGTTTATGAAGGCAAAACCAACAAAGATCATTTTTTGTACAAGCCGACATGAACCTGATGGTCATTTAAACGCAAACCCAAGATTACATTTACAGCCCAATAGCCATCTAGCCGGTAATAAACTTTCCCTTTCAGTGACTTTTCTCAACACCTTTTGTCCCTTCCACCTTATCGATTCTCACAAAGAACCAATATGAAGCCGCAAAAGCCCATATAACCCCAACCCATTTCTTACCTTTGGCAAATAAACATAAACATAAATAGTGATTTATTGAGCTTTGCCTTCCTTTTATTTCACGCAATGAAACAGAAATCCCTTCTAGCCTTTTTTTATCGAAACAACTAAAAGCCTAAAAGCATTAAGATGCCCTGTAACCTTAACAAGACCTGTCCACCTCCCCTCCACTCCAACTAGCTTGAAAACTTTCTTGAGTCGAAATGAAATCAAAGCATATCAATATCATGAAACAGAAAAAGCTCCTCTTTTACACTCTTCCCCATCCTGTATGCCTATGGGGTTGGTTGAGACCCCCCTCCCCAAAGATATCTTCCTTATAGGATATTATCAGAAAAGTCACAAAAGCTTTAAGTCAAAATCTCATGTCATGTCAGTTTTCCCTACCAAGCCATATAGCCAAACGCACCCTTCTTATATGTAGCTTCTTTGCTCCTCACAAATAATCAGAAGAAGAGTTGAAAGGAAACCTCTCACCTTCTCTACTCAGCATTTTCAAACTCAATCCATATCATCCGTAGAACAAGCCTGAACTCAGCTTTTGGCCAAGAGACATGTAGATAGTCGCATACAAATATAGCCATATACACAACTTTACTAAAAAAAAAGTTGCTGCATGAAATGGTAAATTGATGTATTATGCATTATCTCTCCTACTCCAATATGTATTGAGCTGGGGCTTAAAAAAGTCAGAGTTGAGTTGGATCCTCGTTTGGGGCTCTGTTCTCAAATGTTCATGTTGAATTGATGATCCCCAACAACATAGCCAAAGCCAAATGCGGTGCTCTACACTGGCTATATATCTCTCCCTGCTCACTCCTTTATTATTACGCATTAAAAAACAACTTTCTTCACATAGCCCATAAGAGACTGCTTTTTTAGTATAAGATAACCATGTTGGGCTTAAGGATATCATATTGATTGGGATAGGTTTGGTTATGGTATGGTAGGGGCTCATTCATAGTTCAGTCTCTGCTGCATACTAAAAAAGATACTTGTGGACAGGGACTATGTACGTATATCCTGACTAGTGACTAAGTTTTTTATAGGTCCTCCACTTTGACTGAAAGTTTGACTGATTTTGTGAATGGTAAAGTGATTGGATATTATGGAATGCGACCAGCGACTGACACTTGAGATACTTGTCCGTGTTGAGTATGGAGAGGGGAGGATGATGATCAATGTGAATGAGGATGTGACGGAGGAGCCGATATTTTAATTCAGTCCAATTCGCGAAAAATTAATTAATTGCGGTAGTCATATAATAATAGTTAGAAATCAAAATCAAAAAGAGTGTGACCCGCAATATAAGAGAAATACGAAAGGGGAGAGTTGGGTGCCCGAGGATCGAGGAGACAATGAGACCATATCATCATAGAACTAAGGAAAGTAGTGCTTCACTCTTGACAGTTGACATTGACCAGTGAACATTTCTGCTGAAGACGAAGGGAGTGACTTACTCTGATCTGAGTAACGACGCTGCTGTTGGATGTTGACATTTAGTTTCTTGATAAGAAAGAAAAATTGTTTTTGTCTTGACTTGTGATAATGTAAAATGTGACTCTGACTCATCCTTTGAGCTAAATATCTAATCAGTAATTACCATCATCATTAGCGAGCTACTTGTGGAATTAAGGAATGTATATACTGACGAAAACTTGATATTTGGATTGGGCTCAAATCAGAGGAGATATTTTTTGTTGGAGGGTGTGGATGGTGGATGGAGAATATAGCTTAAACATTCCATTTTAGGCTGATTTTTTTTTACGTAACTTGTAACTCGATTTTTAACTTTAACTTGGAATGATAAGACTTGAAGAATTAAAAAAGGGAGCGTAATTATGTGTGAACACTCTAGTAAAATTTAAAGCGTTCTGGCGCTGCGGTAATCGCTTGTAATCTCTAAAAGTGGGTGGAACCACTCAACACTTTCGATTCACTAAAGAAGACACTTGACACTATTAATATTCATTTCACAAATTAAATGGTGTTCCAGTTTTTAGTTGTTTCTAGTCAACTTTGTCATATTTAAGGAGTGATTAAATTAACTCTCGTTCTAATTAGTTTAGTTTTAAACTTTTACCACGAAACCGAAGGTTGAACTGTTGTGTAAGCTTATTGGGAGAAAAGTTAGCTGACAGTTAGGAATATTTAAAAAGGGTGTGGATGATGACGGATGACGACGCTGGTGGAGGAGGTGGCGGTGTCACTTCCCCTTGGGCACCCCGCGTAGTCACCATTTATAAGAGTGAAACAGGATTCGGGTTCAATGTCAGAGGTCAGGTTAGCGAAGGAGGTCAGTTGAGGAGTATTAACGGAGAGCTTTATGCCCCGTTGCAGCACGTTAGCGCTGTGTTGGAGGGAGGGGCGGCGGAGGCAGCTGGGATAAGGAAGGGTGATAGGATTCTTGAAGTGTAAGTGGTGCAATAAAAAATGAAATATTTATTTAAGTATTAAATGTGGTGGACCCCACGGTTAAAAAATAGTGATAAGTAGGTTTTTAGGCAAATAAATTATTTTTGATGATTGCCAATATGTGATATGGTGATGGATGAGACTTGTTTATCTTGTCATATCAAAAAGTAAATAACATTTTTTACAAGTAATGAATGATAAGAGTTTGCAGGGAAGGGAGGGTTCGACTTGAGCCAATTAGATCGGGGCCAATAAAAATTTTACGTTGTGTTGTAGCGAATATTTTGCAATTTTCAATTCATTTGTTGTCGTAAACGTAGTTTTAGTTAGTTAAAAATGATATCTTTAAATGTCAACGGTCCTCCAAAACCAAAATATCGGTAAAATAGAAATAGCCAAGGATAAAGGGAAAATATAACTACTAAAACATAATAGTAATATAGTAATGAAATAATGATTTTATTCTTTTTGCTCTTATCTCAGAAATGGAGTAAATGTGGAAGGGGCAACTCATAGACAGGTCGTGGATCTCATAAAATCGGGTGGGGACGTGCTGACACTAACCGTGATATCCGTCTCCCCCCAGGAAGCGGAAAGACTGGAGCCTAACGAAGAAACTACGAATTTCCCCTCGTATGACTACAGCGAAAAACGCTCCCTCCCCATTTCCATCCCTGACTATCAATACAAATACAATGAAAAGACGGGGGAGCGCTATGTCACTTACAACATCTACATGGCAGGACGCCATTTGTGCTCCAGGTAGGGAATTCATAACAAATTACATATTAACGCGAGCTTATACAAGTAACTACAAACAATATGTCACTAAAACTAAAACAATCATGTAATTAAATATATATATGCCAGTTGAAATATTCAGTCATCACAATCTTAACTTGTTCATGACTGTTTTTCAAATAACATTGTCACTTTCAGACTCATTTACATGACACTGCTCCGAAAGAATCCCTTCAGTTATATTAGAGGAAAGACACTTCATGTGTCACATCGCTGTTCACATGAACAGAATCTTTACAATTAGTACCTCTGTAATTGAGTTGTAATTTTTTCTCATTGTCTTGATATTTTGTACTTTTCCAGACGCTACAAGGAGTTCTCCAACCTGCACACAAATCTCAAGGTTAGTTAAGTAATAGAATAGTGAAAATTGATTATTTGTAGAATAGGGTGTATACAGGAAAAGCTAAACATTTTATTTAGGTTCTATGTATTCCATTACATATAAAAAAATTACATTTGTTGCCTTCATCCCCGACTATACAATCATTGTGGGTTGCTGATTCCATCCCCGATCCTGTCCTTCTCTTTAATGTTCTGACCATCCATGGAACACAACCATGGACTTATGAAACCTATTTGTTACTTGCATCGTTTTAATATTGTCTTATGTTTTTTCATGTTACCTCCGCCTAAAGAAGGAGTTTGTCGGGTTCCACTTCCCCAAGCTACCCAGTAAATGGCCGTTCGCTTTAAACGACCAACAACTGGACAGTAGACGTCGGGGACTTGAGCAATATCTGGAGAAGGTGTGTGCAGTCCGTGTCATAGCTGAAAGTGATATCATGCAAGAATTCCTCACAGACGATGAGCAAGGCTCGGCCACCAAGGTAGATCTGAAAATCCTGCTCCCAGACAGTAAGTTGAAACAGGAAATAAAAGAATTGTTTGGGGAAAGTAATTTCTGCTCATGTTCCGTCATGTGTCGTTGAAAGCTTAGGTAATGACGGGATGATTAATTCCAAATTAATTCCTTGTTTTAGGAGACATAGTGTCAGTCAATGTACCGAAAAACGCGAATGCGGATGATGTCTACCGGGCCCTTTGTATCAAAATCCACTTGAGCCCAGAAGCCTCCAAATATTTCTATCTTTTTGAAATCGTCGAGTACAACTTTGAGCGGAAGCTCGCCCCAAACGAGTTTCCACACAATTTGTACATCCAAAACTACAGTACGGCCACCTCAACGTGTATTTGCATCCGGAAGTGGTTGTTCACCATAAGTCGGGAAGTGAGCTTGGCAGGGGAGGAGCAAGTGACAACGTATTTCTTTTGGCAGGCTGTGGACGACGTGAATCGAGGACATATCAAGGCAGCAGACAGACTCTACCAGTTGAAGGCTCTTCAGGATGCGTCTAGAAAGGTAAAAATAAGATTATTTTTCACTTCCTGCCTGAAAGACTTCAAATAAATTAAATAAGTAATTCACAAAGTTATCTACTGATAAAAAAATTAATTACTTAATACTTAACTTTTGAAGCATGAGTACCTGAAACTTGCTCGACAGCTGGATGGATACGGGAGTATCGTGTTTCCCCACTGTCCCTGTGACTCCAGGAAAGAGGGCCACGTCATTGCTATAATCTCGGCGGCCAACTTTGAGCTACAGTGAGTTTAGCTGTTAAAATAAATGTTAAATTCTCAAATCTCCGTTGGGTAGTCCATGAGACGTCAGTTGCTATCTTCAAAAACTGATGATGGGGACGATGATGTCTTCACAAAACAAAAAAATAATTGAATTATTTGTAAATCGAATGTCTAGATATTAGTAACATTATGAATTTATGATCCATCTTCATCATCTTTATTTTAACTTAAATAAATTTTTTTAGAGCTACTAAGGAGGATGGAACTCTCGAGTCACAAATTATCCAGTTCTCATGGTCCTCCATTATCCAGTGGGATGTGGATGATGAAGGGATGGCCTTTGCATTCCAGTACCAAAGACCGGATAAGCCCGCCAGATGGGTCAAGATATTTACGACATATGTACGTAATCGCCAATTTTAAAAACATACATTTGACCTTAATAACGTTTTGCGTAACTAAATCTTAGAATGCGAAATCACTTTTCTTAACGTATGTTTTTTTTTGTTTCCAGTTCCACTTTATGAATGATTGTTTTGAACGACTGAAGGAGGAAGTAATCTGTGGGAAGAAGGATAATCACCATCTCCACCAGCACATCCAGTCGAATAGTAATACTAATAATATTGATCTACGAAACAGTGACGGGGAAGAAGAGTCAGCCAGCACAATTCCATCCTAAATACATCAACTGAAATTTAACATTTTTTTTTGTCTACTTCGTCACGTTTAACAAAAAAAAACCCATTCATCGTGCTCCCAGTGACTAGGTACCTATTTTCCGTTCCAAAAAGTGCACCGTTCTCATTGTTGGAACCTTGGACCTTGACCTTATACTCATTCGTAACTCAGTATCCATTCATAACAATCCCTATTTCAGAAGAAAAAAATCCTACTTACGATTTTAACCGAAAGATATAAATGAATCTCCATTGTTATGATAAACATGATATTTGCACTTTTAATTTTTAAATGACGTAATCCATAACTGCATGGTCGAAAACAAGGCTAAAAAGGGGACCTCTCTAACTTTCCATTTTCCACGAAGTTATCTATCCAGTATCGATAGTAGTTTGAGCGTAAAAAAATACAATTATAAGTAGCTATATAAAAACTGATGAATGATCATACTCTAATGATCCGATCACCGACCGGATATTATATAGGAGGAGGAACAAACATGATTTTATTTAGCAATGATAATGATGAACATGTTAAATTATAGACAGCAAAAACATCATGTTTAAAAACAGCAAACTAAGCAATTGTGTATGTTGCCTACATGTATTTTAATGTATGTATGTAGTAAAAAAAACTGGCAGTCACGTCACAATTATATAACTATACACACACCACCTTAAAATATCGCTGCAACATTTATTAAAATACAGAATAAGTACAGAAATATGAATAAAAACAACCATTATCGTTGCTTTATCGCAAACTAAGATACATCATTTGTTGGGTCAATTATTTTTTACAAATTAATTTAATCATTTATACACCATGTCATATCCTATGTAGCATTCAAACAAATTGCAATAAATTAAATGCACCACGCATAGATAAATATGCGTAAAAATGCACTGCAGTTTAAATTAAAAAAAAAACAGGAATTAAGCGAATTGAATGCTATAATGTCATTATTCATATGTTTTACTACATTAAGTAATACGTATTTAAAAGTTAAAAATCTAACTCTAAACTTCTAGTCTAATTGATTTGGTAAGAATGTGTGGTTCTGTAAAATTAACTGAGTTTCAGTTCCTCGTTAGCATTTTAAGAAAAGTTGGAGTTTTCGCTTTGAAACATTGTTCAAGAGATGTCATAAGCCTTCAAAGCATCCTCCAACCTTTTCCTTGCAGCCAACACCCGCTCTTCCTGTTTATTTATATCGTCTTCTCGAATGCTGACGGCTTGAATGAGCGGCTGGTCAGGGTTGATGTAAACGCCAGGGTTGGTTTCCAGATTCGGGCGTGGCATTGTCTGTCCAGTAATGGGCTGACCGTTGACGTGTAGCGCTGTAGCCACCGACTGAAGAACCGTGTCGGCCTGAATATTGGGACCGACTGGTTCCACTCCTCGGGGTAGGTCTAAACTGTCTAAGGGGTGACCAGAAGGGTCGCAGGAGCGAAGACCTTCCAATCTCTTTTCCCAGAATAACTGCAAAGTAATCATCAAAAATCGTTTTAAATCTACTTTTGTCTAGTTTATGATTTGGATCTGTTAATTATAATAATACAACTATAAGAAATTACTTGTTTCGGTTTATCTTGGTGTCCATGTTTAAACTCAGGTTGAATTGCGCTCTTTTGCGTTTTGTGAATTGTTACAGGTTGCTTGAAAATGGAAGCTGTCTGCCTAATTGGGGGCTGTAAAGTTGTGTCGTTTCTTATTCCACGACTAACAATTAAAATTAATAATAATTAAGAAAAAAGTCGGAATGGCATAATAATTACGATATATTAAGTTACCAACTAAAATAAAACATTCTATATAAATTACTGTATAAATATTTTTATTTTTATTTGTTGGCAATCTACCTATAATCAGCATGCCGATGCTTCTTATTCTTTCTAAGGAGCAAATTATTAACCTTCCCTGTTCGAAAGTCAAACGTGCTCAAGTCCACCGAATCCCCTAAAAACCGTGAGAGCTGCGGCTTACTCCAAAACTTTTTCCCATTCGGACTATGATAACAGACATCAATCTTGCCTGCGGAGAGTCCCGTCTTCCTAACAATCTCCTCCCTCACCCATCCTTTGGGAAGTGCCCCTTGACAATCAAACTGTTTTCGAACATCATCCCCATGTTCCTGTCCATGATGACTCTGCTCTCGCTCTCTTTCCCGTTCACGCTCTCGTTCTCTTTCCCTCTCCCTCTCACGATCTCTTTCCCGTTCTCTGTCCCTCTCTCGTTCCCTTTCTCTTTCCCGTTCCCTTTCCCTGTCCCTCTCTCGCTCTCTTTCACGTTCCCTCCCACCTCCATCCCCCCTGCTTGCTGCTTGAAACTGTTGTTGTTGCTGAAGAAGATGCTGCTGTAGAAGCTGTTCCGCTTGATGACGCTCACGGAGGTGGTCCCTTTCCCGTTCCCTGTCCCTCTCTCTATCTCCCCGATCCCTGTGCTGAACCTGAGAATGATGATACTGCCTTTCTCGAACCTCCCTGTCCCCACGATCCCTGTGGTGATGATGGAGATCCCGATCCCTCCTATCTCTCTCTCCTCCTCCGCCCCCTCCCCGGTGATGATGGTGGGATTGGTGATGCTGCTGCTGCTGTTGCTGGGCCTGGGCTGCAGCTTGCTGTTGTAACTGTTGCAGTTGGAGGAGATGGTGTTGATTCAGACTCCCTTGGCCCAGGTCCAGGAGCTCCCTCACTCGCCTCTCCTCCAACATTTTCAGGGCCTTATCAATCTTGATGACTTTTAAAGACTTCACTCACGATAAAAAAAATGCACTCTCCAACTCTAATCAGGACTTGGTCACTGGAAATTACGCTTGATTACCTACTTAACCATTCCCACAACCACAATTTAACCTCTTGCATAAATACATGTAAATAAAGTTAATTCTAATTGCACAAAAACTGTCAAAATCCTTCAGCTGTCTTCCTGATCGTTTGCTCGAAGCTAAATGCACTATACAAGCACTCCATTCAACATGGAAAGGAAAACAGAGAAGCGCATACACCTCGTCAAGAATAGCCAGACATTAAGCAACTCGCAAACTGTTACTCAGCGCGTCAACAAACCATACAGCCCTTAGGTGCTATCTGTCTGCTTTGTTTCAAGCTGACTGCAAAGCTACGTGAAACGGAGAGTATATGCGTAAGCCCGCATCATTTCGCTTATTGCGTAAAAGCATTAAATGGAATTGGGTCAGGGTGCCCCAAAAACAGTGGTCAGAACTGGAGCCGGATTTGACTGGTTATTGTTTAATCTCAAGTGCAGCTCAAACTTGGTTCAGCTGAATGTGGAAACTGGCTGTTGTTGTTCTGCGTACTTTTTTGTTCTCATTTTCTTTGTGTTTTATCCACTCCAGCTCAGCAGTGGATACTTATCACTGCTGTGAGTAACCGCTAATGGTTATCGACGATTTGTAAGGAATTGAGACGCGTAAAAGAAGAATGATATTTTGCAGCTTGACGATAAGAGAGATTTTGTGTGATTTTAAAAGTACGAGGGTGACAGTGCTTGATTCATTTTGGAGTTGGACCATTGGATTTGGAGGTAGTGTCTAGTGTCTGGGGTACACGCATGTTGGAGTGGATTAGATGAAGTGAGAAAATTAATTGAGAAAGTCTGAGACTTGTGGATTGTAGAGGAGGAAAGGAAAATACAAGGATAAGATGAGTGTTCAGGTAACGGATGCTTGAATGCTTGTATAAAACTACAAATAACAAAGATAAGTAATGATCAAAATTGAAATGTAGAGTTGATTATAATAATATATGTTTTTACTTTCAGGAAGTGACTAGAACGACGCTGAAGGGGGTTATCGATAGCTTGAAGGGACCATACTGGTTGTACAGTCTCGACTCCATCCAGTCACAGGCGCACAGTGACCGTCTTCAGTTTCAAAATGTTAATAGTAGACAGAATATTGGGAAGCGTGCTAGAAAAGAGTAAGGGGGCTTATCATATATGTGTGTCAGTTCCTGCGTCACATGTGACCTCTTGGGTCATTCTATATTCACAATTTTAAAGCTCAGCTAATAATAGCTTTTGTGTTGTATTTGTTTGTACTTTGCAGAGAGCCAAGACTCCTAAATCGAGTTGTCCAGTGCTGTACTCTAAACGGCTTCGTATTTGGATTTTCAATAGTTCTCTTCAACAAGGTCCTCCTCCCCTTTCTCCAAACGGTGTTAGTGGCCATATCTCATCTAATCCTGGGCACAAGGGATGTGGAGACCAATTGGTACGTCACAAGACTGATTCTCAAGACTACTTTTGACTCCCTCTGGGTCCTTCCCCTGTTTCTCCTGAGTCGGTTGGTGAACGCGTTGTGGTTCCAGGACATTGGGAACCTTGCCTACAAATACTCAATCGGACGCCCCAAGCCCATCCCAAGTCTTTCCACGTTTATCGCTGACAATCTGTTCTCCTTTATTATCCAGGCGTTGTTTCTCGTTCAGGCGACCATGTTGGCACTGACGCCTCTACCGTATCCACTCCCAGATGCCTTGTATATCCTTCACATGTGCTTGCTGTATAGTCTGTACTCGTTTGAATACAAGTGGGTTCAAATGGGATGGCCTCTGCATCAGCGACTTCAGTATTTGGAGTCCAACTGGCCTTACTTTCTCGGATTTGGATTGCCCCTCAGCATCATCACCTATTGGCCCAGCGACTTTTTCATTTCGGGTTCGTTGTTCGCTATCGTGTTCCCCCTTTTCATCATAGCAGGAAATGAGGCTGAAATCACTGCAGTGCCCGTCAAGAAGATGACAATTTTTCGACTGGTTGTCAAAATGAGCAATTTACTGTTCATGAGTGGGAAAAGCAGTGCACCGTCGTCGTCCGGAAGTCAGCAGAGGCCCAGCCAACAACAATCTCGACAATCGCCAAGTCACAGGGGTGCAGCTGTACCAAGTGCTGCTCGTAGAAATAGATAGAACTCGAAATTCGATGAAACTTTTTGTTGTTGTGTTTATTCCTTCTGATTTTTTGAGTTGTTTTATTTGGAGTGGGCTTAACTGACGAAGTGATATGATATTGCAAGAGATGCCAACAATTTAAGAGTAATTAACGTAAGTAATAATTATATATATAACCAACATTATGTAATGAAAACGAAAATAAAATCATTGCAAAAATATCTTTAATTTCTTGAAACATTTGACTAAACAATCAATCATACGCAAACTCAACCCATTAGTTAATTATAGATGAATTTGCAGCGCTTCGCTTAATTTCCGTGATTCAGTCATACAGAAATTGAGTTTTTTATATCATTTTTCAATACATCCTCCGAATCAACCTCCTCTACGTGGCATATAAATACACTCTGAAAAGACGAAATAAACTGAGGCAGCACCTCAGAAACGGTTAGATCCTTCTCAAGCTCGTTGCTTAAACTGGTAACTCCCTTATCCGGGATCCCGCAAGGCACGATTTTCCGGAACCATTCCAGATCTGTATTGCAATTCAGCGCTAGCCCATGAGTGGTGACGAAGCGTTTGCAGTGAACTCCTAAGAAAGTAAAAGCGTTCAAGTGACATTAAGATCAGCGTAGGATTCTCCTGATTAGATTAAAAATATCTACGACACTTCACAAGCTTACCAATGGCACAAATCTTGTTCCCTCCCACCCACGCACCAGTATGAGCCACGCTTTCCTTTCCTTGAACCGCACAAACGCCCAACATTCGGCAAGTGTGAATCGCAGTCATCTCCAATAGGTTGACATAATTTCTAAGTGACATGTTCCTAAACCCCTTCAAATTAAATATGGGATAGGCCACTAGTTGACCAGGTCCATGGAAGGTTGTCAGGCCCCCTCGATTCGACTTGATCACTTCTGCGCCAGCCTCTACCAGTTTCTTTACTTCTCCCTCAGGCATTTCCTCCCTAAATCCGAGTGTATAAACTGAAATTAAAAAGATAATTTTTTAAAACATTTGAATAACTTAACATAAACAACCGTTTAACCAACCTGGATCATGCTCAAGAACCAACAGAACTTGTTCACAAGACTTGTCCAAACTACCGTTGAGGTGACGCTGCTGAAGGACATGTTGCAGTTTCAGGGCCTTGCTGTACGATATCCTTCCTAAATTGAGTAGCTTCACGAGAGGGATTGAATGGCCCATCTTTTTTGGAAATGATGTCACTTTCCGAAATGAATATTAAATTAAATTAAACCTTTAAATCAATTAAATTCAGCAAAAAAAAATCCGCAGAGTAGGTTGACTTGCGCCAAGCCATCAAGCTACCAAAGCACAACAGTAAACAAAAACAATGCTCACATGTTCCCTCACGAACATGATGCTCATGAGCGTGCATCAGTCCATTGTATGATAGGAAGTGGGAAATGGATTGATTTGAATTGAAAATGAGCTTTTAATGCTTGTATTTGCATACAAAGCCAGTGAACATTTGAATATATTCGTTTCACGATTATAAATCAGCACGGCACTATAAAAGCTTTAAAAATGACTGACATTTACTACATTTAGTACATCTCCAATCAACTAACGATATTGCAAATTAGAAGAATGCTTTTCTTTCATTTCGGTCTCAGTCCGCCCCAAAATGTTAAATAGAAGTAAAAATCATTTATACATGTGCATGGCATATTCCAGTGAAGAATTCATTGGAGCATGCAGAATCATGGCATGATACGCTCAATAAAAAAATCATAAAAAATGAAAGAATACATGTTGCTGGACAATGCCTTTCCGTTCCAGCATTGTTAATACACCCCAACACACTTAATAATGCATCAGGATTTCGAGATATTACGCAATTATCTCTCATTGAGAGACTCAACAACAAGCAGAAAGCTCTCTTCTTATTTACTTTTCATGCCACCCAAAAAAACATACATTTCCTTTTTACACAGCGACATGAACGGGGCATAATGTACACAAGTTGGTATTGAAACTTTGAAGCAAAAAGTAAAAAAAAAATAAGAAGGAATATTGAAGGGCTGTGTGAGTTGGATACATGGTCTGAATCTGACCGAGAAGAGGAAATTGCCCAAACACTAAATAATTTATTTCTATTCATTTTTATCAAACAGAGCTAACTATAAATGTCAATAAGCTCATATAAGAACTGACTTGTTCTTGTCATACATCTCAAAATCTGAATCTATCCTACTGACTGAGCTCTTATCTAATGAAATACGCAACATTCATATTCATTCGGTATAAAATGTTTAGGCTTTTGTAACTTAACTGGTGCAAATTGAAATATGTGTCACAAAGCAGGCTAACCTGAGCTTAGTGTAAATGTTAACTGCAATGTACTAACATGATTTAACTCGAGGTGGTGCACTGTAATACGGACATGTGAGTGGGAAGGAATATAGGCGAAGATAATGTGGGAAAATATGGACATGAATTTTGGGAAACCGAGTTAACATTAGCAAGTCTTATAAGCATAACAAGACATCCTCCTTCAGAATTTCTACTGTAGTTTTAAGTACATTAGCAAGCTTTTTAAAATAATAAACCCCTATGGCCAGCTCGAGCTCGAGCGTTGGCTTCCAACATGGAGCTATCTATAAGATCATCAATCCCAAGGATAAATATGTAAGTGATATTGAGTTGAGTGAGAGGAGAAAATTGGAATAAAGTTTATGAAATATTTAATAAGGATTAGCACAAAAATGGCGAATATTATATAAAGTTAAAAACCTTAAGATCATGAAGATCCAGGTTGGACCATGTAGGAAATGGCGTGTTCAAAATTAAAAGTTGACCTGGAAAAAAATGGACTTGGCGTATCAATTAAATTATGAATTCCAATTTCACAGAGCGTGGAGATTGCCAACGCCAGTGTTGAGCCGGGTGCCAAAGTAATTGCGACGAAAAGGTGGAGGGATGTTCCAAGTCATAAATTCAAGACTGAACAAGTGGAAGATGGTATACATTTTAACAATGGAAAACTCATTTTTTCGTGACTATCTATAGATTTGATGAGATTAAGTTAGGTTATTGTTATTTATTATCGGTGTATGTATTATATTTTTAATTATTTGCAGCACCAGGGGAATTCACGGTTTCCTCTGTACTGCAGCCCAGCGATGGGAGTAAGCTTGTATGGGACTTCATCCCTAATGAAGGATTAGTTATTCATAATGTATGAATACGTTATAAATTCGGTTACAGAAATTAACGTTTAATTATCAATTTTAAGCTATTTAAAAAAAATTAAATTATGATAATCTCTTTGATTTCATGTGTCCTTCATCTATCCAGACTGCAGGCGGAAGTATAAATCAGATTTGGCTCACAGAAGCGGTTCAAAATAGGAATAATATTTACTTTATAAAAACCAAAGAGGGGCTGTGTCTCCGGCAAATGGGGTACATAGATTAAAGAATTTTTAATGAGGATAATTTAATAATAATCGTTCGATAAAACAACATTATTTATTTATTTTTATTGCTCCCCGTTCTAATTTTACTGATGTTTAGGAAGAATAAGCAACTAGCTCTAGTTCATCAGGACCCAAAGGACTCTCGTCAGCATTGGAAGCTGGAACAAAAGACGTCATATAATTAAACAGTATTAAGGTGCTACCAGTGCTTAAACGCAGGTACAATCCAAATGATAATGAAATGAAGAGACGAATGAGACGGACATGGTTATTTATATTAGAGTCAATAGTCGGAGGAGGATCGAAACTCATATGAATACTGTTCGCATGTTCTGCTGAAAATTGACAAACCTACAAAAATGCCTTTTTTCTGCAACGGAAGCGTCCTTACACTTTTCCAGATTTATATGAAAAGATACGAAAAAAGTTATGTAATTGCTCCAGTCCATAGTAAAACTGTTTATTATGTGTTAAATATTGGTTAAGACAAATCCAGAGTATTTTGGGTGCTTTTTGTAATCTCATGTACTTAGAGTGCCGTGGCATCATCAGAAAAATTGGGAGAGCTGAGACGCAATTAGTTTAACTTTTAAGTGGACCAGTATTTAAATAAGTATAATTATAAAACAATTGCTCTGAATAATCAAGTACTATTACAGTTTGCCACTGCCATTTTATCCATGTATTTTTTAGAAACTTTAGTTTAAATTAAACTAGAAGTGTGAACTGGCATAATGCAATAAGGTATATAGTTAAGTCCAGAGAGTTAAATTAATGATGATTTGAATGATTTAATGATGCAAGCAATTAATGCAATGTTCAAGAAGTTAAATTATTGTTAGTATTGTAATTCATGTGTCTAAATATTTTGAATGCAATTTAATAGTGTTTTAGTATGTACTATTGTCTCATACTCATTATGCAGTTTTGAATCAGCACAATCATGTATTTTTCAACTATGCATATTTTTTGGCTCCTTTTTTTAATTTAATTGCCATTCATTAAGTAAACTGATAATCAACAAACAATATTTTCTTGTTACAAAAAGCGGAATAAAAATTTACGGGATGGAAGGAGAAAGCAGGGAAAGTCATAGCCAGACCAGAGACCACCCACGTTTTAAAAATACATGCGCATACCCATAAACTGAAAGTTGGATGATACAGAACAGCACATAGTGTGCAAGTACAACACACATACCCCCTTTAGTATCCACGCTGAGTTGGTTTGACAGAAGCAAAACGCTTCCCTTTCCCCTCTTGAGCGGATAGCGAGAGAGCCTCTGCTGCAGCAAAGTAGCAAGCGGAGGAACTTCTTCAACATGTTTTGGCCTTGAAGCATAGGAAGCGAAGAGTTTTGCAGAGTACCTCCGCCGCGTTTCTGGCGCTCTACGTATTCTAGGCGGCTGTAGGTCAGTTCCACACGGAGCGTGAAACAGCGGAGCTGTCGTCGTCTTGCGTTGCCTCAGCTCTTTTGGCCTTGGAAATAATAAGGATTGGTTCACATATTACGTTATCGATAAAGGAGAATTTCATTATCAATATGATAGCGATTTCTTTCACGCAGGGACCTTTACCTACCTTTGGGATACAAAAAGGATTGCATTGAAGGTAGCTGTGTTCACATATAGTTGTAAACATGATAACGTAATTTGTGAATAGTTTTTTAGCCCTGTATTGGCCATGCCATGTGTTTGTTTACAGCAGATGACAGGTTGTATAAATACATGCAGCTGGAATGGATTGTTTTGGTATGGCAAGTTGATAAGAAGTAAACGCATTTAGTTTACTTCACGAACAAAGTTATATTAATCCAGTTAGTTAAAAAGTCGGTAAATACTCGTGGTTCTGTTCAGAGTATTGAATAACGTGGAAGTCAAAAATGGGGAAACGAAAAGGTAGAGGGGACGAGCACGCCGCCAGGGTCAATTATTTATTTCAGGTGATTTTTTATTATGTAAATACCTTTAGCTAATTAATTAAAGCAGGCAGCCAAAACTAACCATAAACAAGGGTTAAGGTTACGTTTTTGTTTTATAATATTTTTGTTAAAATTCCCAGGCCGGAAAGATGATGGCTAAGGACGTTCCCCAGCTGAGTCAGTACTATGGCCAAGTATTAACTGTGATTACGGAGAAGACCGCACCGAAAAAGTAAAAATTAGCTGCGATCAACGATTAAACTAATTGTTTGTCCAAATATATTTAAAGTTTCATTTAAATTTTTATGCAGAGACTTTACAATGAAGAGGTCAATGTGCAAGAAATGTCATACAGTGCTTCAGATTGGTGAGAATGCGACCTACAGACTTAGAAAGAATCGGCATAAAAAATCCACTCCAAACATTGTAAGTTAACTTTCTTGATTTATTTAACATTTATTGCCAAAAGTCCATTAGAGCGAATTATTTTCTTTTTCGGATAGATAATCGGTTGTCTACTTTGTGGGGAAAGAAAGCGGCTTCCGACCACCAGAGGATATCAGCTTAACGCAGAGAAAAATGGACAAATTATTGATGGGAACAGCGCCAACGGATATCGTGCTCGACCTCCTCCGTCATTAGCGTCAAATAAAAGCTCTCCACCAGAGGAGGAAATGAACAAAAAAGATACGGAAATTGTGAAAACGCCCTCTCCATCGCCTTCTTAGAAATAAATGATAATAATATTCAAGAATTTTATTTCATTTTTTTTTATTTCCATTCAGTATTTCACCATCGACAATCGCTTTTCAATGTACAGTAATTATTATTATTATTATTCTTCACACAAAATGTATTAGTAAGTTAACAATTTAAGTTTCTCATGATAACATTAATAATGTTACATTATACATGATAGGTACAAGTGCACATTTATAGTTGCTCTTCCTAATTCGCTTATCATTTTTAGGGTCCGGATCTTTAGCTTTTATTTTTTGAAAATATGCACTTATTTTTTTATATTTGCTTTACTCAGGCACTAGAGGTGCAAATTGTTAATTCAACACAAAATTTTCAATACAAATTCAATTTAATGGTAAAATTTTGGAGATATGTAAATATTTGGTGAAAAATATGGTCTTCAAATAAGCATGTTCAAAAAAAAACCCAAATTATGCATTTAAGGTTTTTATAAAGTGGTTCAAATTGCCTGGTTTTGGGAATGTATGTCTAATGTCTTATATCTATAACAAAAATTTAAATCATAAAGATCCGGACCCTACTTACCATCCATTAACTTATGTATAAAATGCTGACAATGCGTGGTTATCAACTCGTAAAGTATAAATTAATTAAAAATGTATTTTGGGAATAAAAAAAGACATCACACGTGACATGAGATAATAAATCCGTTGTACAAAATTAACAACAATAAAACTGATTAAAGTATCGCGGGCTTCTGGTTTATATATCAACAACATCATCATCATCAAAGTCAGGCCCGACACTCCTCCAGATAACTAACCTTCCTTCCTCCATCGCATCGCATCCCTCCAAAACAAATTATGCAAAATTATTGCATTAAATGCCATCCATACACGAAATGTAATACATTTGTTAGTTTTAGCTAAATACTATAAAGAATAATTACTAAACTTACAAAAAATCTATTGCAATTAATTTATACTAATAAACCTAAAGACAATAATTTATATGGCCATTTCATTGTTGCTTTGCATGGTTGTATATGACATGACTCGCTTCAAACACGATTGTTTTCGTTTCTAATTTTTGCTGACTAAACCTTAATTGGAAAATTCTAACACAAAAAAAACATTGCACTTAACCTAATTGTCAATAGCACACGATTTGCTTCTCCTAATCCATCTTTATCATTCAATTTAAAAAGCATTCAAAATGAGCTGAACCGACACAGCAATACCAATATTATCCTCGTCATGATGGATGAGTTAAATATTTCATTAAAAGTACCTTTGTCATTTCCTCATTGCCAGTTTTACTTTGACTTTGAAGGCTCGCATTTCGCATATCAAGATGATATGATAATGATTTAATGATGATGATTCCACTTGTAAACTTATAACTACCTGATTACAATTATAACAAAAGACAGTTTTTGCACAACGCAAAAAAATGACTAAAAATGGTTAAATATTTTTACACCCACCCAAATTCAATTTTTCGCTTTCAATCAATATTTCCAGATGAAAGCCACACTACAGGTAACTTTTGCATTATCTTTTCTTCAATAAAACTAAATTAACTAATGTTGAGGTTGAGATGACAGTCGCCTCATATCATCTTTCATCCTCCCTAATGTAATAGTTTGATGATTTAATAGCATATGTGTTGTTATTATCCAGTTCCTAAATTATCTAACTAGTTTTGAGAACCTTCCTGTCTCACTTTCCCCCTCACTCAACAAAGTTCAGTTCTGTTCATCCCCCCAAAAAAATAACCCCCCGTCGCATATTTTTCAATCAGTTCGTTAAATCGAGTTAGTACAAATATTTTTTTTACAATTTAATTTATCGAGTGCTCGATCTATTTACCACTAAATTACTAAAAACTAATTACAATTTTATTTAATCACACAGGACTAAAAAATATTCCGCTACTTTTATCATTGAATAAATAGTAGACTAAAAACCTAACCTAACTAAAAACAATTATCTAGATAATGAAATGGTATACAGTTGTATTTACAGTTCTGTTAACTTCAATTGTGAAATTAACCGGTAAAATTGCAGGGATACTTATGCAGACTGTCCATAGCCATAACATTTCGCGGTATAACTTCTCGACTTATCCTCCTCCCTTCTCAGATAAGAAGACTAGCATGATGACAATTGCGCAGAACGATGCTATTATTCCTTTAGAGCTCTTCTGGAGAACTTTTTATAATCTACAATTTTAAACTAACTAACAATTTCCATATACTTTGCTAAATCAAAGTTCTAAATGCTAAAAAAACCTATAATTTTCTCAAACATGGATTGGAACATTACACAGACGCCAAAAAATCCTCCCAACATAAATTAGGAACTTGTTGAAATGAGGCACGCTAAATGCTTAGTAAAAAATAATTAATGTCGGTTGACCAAAAAAAAACGAGTAAACATGCAAACATTTAACATTCCGAGTTGCGCTTATCTTTATGTTGCGATGAGTTAAATCAACTTAAACCATATATATTTTTCGCCTAAATATTTAGCTTGGGTCAATCCGTATGAAAGTGGTCAGCAAGCAGATCTTGTCCAGGAGGTGATGAAACATTTCCGGATGCGGTTGTCGTATTAGTATTCCCTGATCCCCGTCGATAACCACTCTCATCCTCCCCTCGACCCGATGACGAGGAGGAAGCAGGTTCCAGAACCATCGCATTCCCTCCCAAGCTAACGCACGCCATGGCCGACTCGCTTGTAAATGGATGGGGATGCTGTTGCTGGAGTTGGGTCACAGCGGTGGAGGTCGTTGCAGTAGTTATCGTTGTCATTGCACTAGCCGTGTCACTTTCTTGAAACACTATACCCCACAACGTTATCATGGAGGTCAATGGATTAGTAACAGGAGACGTGCAATAAACATAAAAGAGAAAAACAAAAAAACAAAAGTTAAATGATAAATTAAAACAAATAAACTGGAAATTAGGAAAGCAGTTATAAGGAACTTAAGTTAAGAAGCAATTTCCGCCCAACAAACCATCCCTTAAAAAATATCGACCCGATTTAGCTAGTTAATTAATATCCGCAATCTACCCATTTCTACCATCTTTACTTTAATTATTATTCCTAAACTTTGTACATTTGCTAAACTACGATTGATTACAATCAAGTTCCTTCCTCACCCTCATTTTACAGTTTGCTAACTTTCACTAGGACAGAAGAGTATTATTTACATTTAAGAAAATCGTGTGCTACTCATCATTTTTAATTAAATATATATCATTGTAGTTATCCTCAGTATATTCTCAGTATTTTGTAACTTTGTATATGATCGACCTAGAAATCTAATTTATTATTGCTCATTATTATCATAACTCACGTCATATGTCACTTTCTTTGACTAATTTTTCCTCAATAGGTTTTTTAAAAGGGTTCATTATATTGCCATTATCCACGTTTATCTACACATTTTTACTTAATTGGTGGGCTAATTAGTATTCTATATTTTTTTAAATAACTCTTTTCAATTCAACTGGTTTCGCTAATAAAAGTCTCCAGTTAAAATCATCCGATATCGATCACAACTTCTACCCATTGTTCTAGAGCCATTTACAATTGCTGTTTGTTTTCCAACAATTAAAGTATAATTATGTTTTTAAAGTCTACTTTTACGTTCTGGATATGTTTTCCTCTGGATGGATTAGCTAACTCTAAAAAATCGACAGTAAAAACTAGTCAAGTTCCGAAAATGCTTAGTATTATACTTCGGGGCAAACTCGGAACTTTCCCTTTGGTGGTGAAAGTCTATTTGGAACAAATAAAGTTAACTACACTTTTATAATTAGCACTAAATTGGAGTTCTATTTAAGTATTAGGAATCGTGGATGAAATGTTTAAGTTGACTCTAAATTCTTGTTGATAGATCCTTAAAAATTATATTATTTTAATTTTACTTAACAAGGCTACATATATTTTTTACTACGATTCGTCTCTGAATTGCTGTGGCTTTTATATTTTCACCAAGTTAATTATCCTCCAAATTGTTTCACCTTTAAAATATTGTGTAAAGCTTGTTCACGCATGTCAACGTAAACTTGAGAAAAATACATCTTTTGTAGAAAAAACAAGCAGTGAAAGTTATTATATAGCGCTCCATTTTAACTTGCAATTAAAAATAGTGAAAGTTGAGCCCGATTCGGTATTCGGGGGAAAACGAAACGCGTCGAGCCGATCTCGAGTTTTTCGACCGTTTATAGAAATAGTGCACCGTTACCGCTTCGGTTAAATATTTAAAAAATTTTCAAGACTTAACAGGTATAGTTATGTACCCAGTCTGCGCATAAAAACTGAAACAAGAAGAAAGTGCTCTACCAGACAGAGTTTTTATTGTAACAACATGAAAATGTACACATAAGTAGCTGAGAATATGTAGATTATAAAAATAAATTCAAATTTCAAAATGCCCTCCTCTGG